>CM040239.1:238648947-238682525 GCA_022545495.1 Chrysanthemum lavandulifolium | reverse complement strand
TCCAAACAACGAGTTTTTGTCTTACATGAAGAGTTCGAGCAATACCATTAAAATTTGCAAACTCAAATTAACGGCATGAGGACGGATTTCAAAAGGAAATAGAAGCTACGGTAACAAGCAGATGAGAGAAACGAGGATATGATGGCTAGTTTCTTTCAAGCTAATCAACCTTCTACGCCTTATTCTCAACCCTCGGGTTCCGGCTTCTCTCCCGAGTAATACGATTCCTAACCCGAGAGGTGACATGAAAGCGATTACTACCCAAGTGGTGTTGCTTATGATGGACCCACGGCTCCTACCACTATTTCTTCTTCTCCGTCTTGTGTGGTAGATCGTGAGACCGGGGTGACAAAAGACCCGTACTTCCTACTAATAATGGGAGTATCGAGAATGTCCAACCCACGGTTGTCCCGACGTCCGAGCCCAAGGATGCTCGGTTAGTCTTGAAAAGACTAACTCAAAACAACACTTCCGCATCCGCCAAGAATGAATGATCAAAAGCAACGTGAACAAGCAAATCTTCAAATGGAAAATTCTTTCAGATATTTCAAGATCTTCACTTCAAATTAGCTTCACGGATGCTCTTCTTCTCATGCCTAAGTTTGTTTCGACACTCAAAGGAATGTTAAGTAACAAAGAGAAAATTGTGGATTTGGCAAAAACGTCTTTGAATGAGAATTGTTCGGTTATTCTCAAGAAACTTCGGAAAAGTTAGGTGACCCCAAAGAAGTTCCTCATTCCGCGGCGATTTTCAAGGAATTATTCAGGTTCCTGGCCGATCTTGGCGCGAAATTAACTAAAAAGTAATTAATAAAACGTAATAAAAAATGCAACTACGTCTAAATTATGTCCTAAAAATGCCTAAAATTACTTTTATACTAAAAATGAGATTAGAAAACTATTTATGAATTAAAAATATTTTTTTTTTGGATTTTTCTGGATTTTATTAAAATTAAAAACTAATTTTTAACTATTAAAACTAAATTAAAATACTAAAAATTATGAAAAAGAGAGGGAAAATTATGAAACTATTTTCTAAAAATCTAAAATAACTCAAAATACTTTTTAAAACTAATTTTTTATTTTTCTCGATTAATTATCTATTTTCTACAAATTTAAAACTATTTAAATCTAATTTAAATTGTGAAAAATACCAAATAAAAGGAAAAAAATAGAAAAAATATTTTTATGCTTTTTATATTTTCTTAAACTTTGAAAATTGAAAATTATTTTTTGGAACTTTTTCTTAATTATTTGCAATAAAAGCTATTTAAAAGTGACTAAAAACTATTTTAACTTGAGAAATATAGCAAACAATGACCAAAAATTATGAAAACCTCAGGAAAATTCTAAAATATTAATCTAAATCTGTGAAAAATATAAAATCTATAGCTTATGTGTAAGATATGAGGGCTGTAGTACAAACTGTTATGAATTAAGCTAAAGAGAATAAGCAAACAAGCTCTAAATTGCACCAACCGACAATGAAGCTAAATTATCCTATAACTACTCTAAATCAACTAATTATAGCTACTCCTAAACTCTAATCAGCAATCTACCAATGTTTTGATGCTAATTGCTACTTAAGCCAAACAGCTTCTGACCCTATGTTTGAGCTTAACCACAAGCTTATTCAATAAGCTAAACTAATGACCAAATGTGCAAGCCTCAAGACCACCAACCAAAGAATTATTGTACCAAGTTTCAGCCAATAACAAGCCAATATGAACAAGATATGGCTGCTGCAAAACTCCTTTGCACAACTCAGTTAATGCTGAGTGTGCACAGGGGATAATAAGCTGTTTTATGCAGCTGATTTGAAGATTAAAAGGACTTGTTAAGACTTGACAAAAAGCAGTTTCCAATACTAGACCAGTTTAACTATGATTACCCAAAATTACAATTACTTTTACTCAGAAATGAATCAGTGATTCAACCACAAAGTTTGGTGCAAAACTGATTCTTCAACTTGTTGACTTTTGATGACAGATTTGTAACTTTGACTAATTTGAGTTTTGATTCCAACTTGTAAACTGATAATGATATTATAAGCTTAAACAAAGTTATATTAAGCAATTCAAATATATAAGAACCTAAATCAAGCTTTTGATCTTGAACAAATCCAACAGATATGTATACTAAGACCGATCAAAAGTATTTTGACTTTTGATGAATCGATGCTCTAACAAAGACTTGAGATGACTAACAATAACCTAAATGAGCATGTATCCACTACTTAACCGACAACTAACCTTCACCACAGATTTACAAGCAAATCCAAACACTACTTAATGACTAATATTGTGAACTAAAATGATTATGACTAGATTATTCTAAACCGACATTAAACAAAGATCACTTACTACAGATATTAAATCTACTCAGATGCAAACACAGATTCAGAGAATGAAAAGTATATAACAGATTTAAGAACTTACAAATTGTCCTAGCCACTATGGCTTGCAAACAATGAAACAGTGAACACTAATCCTAAACCATTATCAACCCCAAATAAATCAAACTCAACCAATTTCCAGCTCAGATTCATCCCATTTCCATGATTAGCTCAGCAAATCAGATCAAATCTGCTCCAATCAGTTACAGTTGACTTTTGTTGACTGCTTTCTATATTTGAAGTAAACTGAGATTTGATTGAAATTTAGCTCACTATAAGCTATCAAAAGCTTAAATGAACCTTTATGAAACAGTAGCTAAGCATGGATCAATCCACAAAACAGATTGATATGTTTTTTTTTTTTTTTTCAATGATTTTATCAGATTTTTTTGTATTTTTGATTAAAGTGAGAAATGAACTGAAATTACTTGAGAATAAGCTATTTATGAACTAAAATGATAATGAGAAGCACTTCAAAACAATTTAAAAGCATAACATAATATTTGAGCTTAAAAGTGAAATTTCATTAATATCAAAAACTTATACAAATACTGAAATTAAAAGAGAAATACAAAGAACATTTTAAAACAAGAATAAGCTAAACTAATCTATCAAAAATTAGAGAGAAGAAAGGATGCCTCAATGTGAACAAATGAGGCCTATTTATAGCTAAGCTTGAGGTCTCGAGGCCTTTGGAAGGATCTAGAAATCTCAACTTTGTGCTTCTTTGAGACATTTACAACCATTAGATCACCTTCCACATATCCCACTTGATATCCACTTTGGATCATGAATGCCACGCTATTTCGACCAATGGGAGAGCAGAGAGTGGCCTTGAGCACACGGATGGGTGACATGGCACTTCCCATGTGTCGTTGATGTCGATAAAAGTACACATTTGCCCTTAATTACGGTTAAATTGACCAATTGACCTTGAGGGTAAATCTAGGGTTCTTTGCCCGGTAATTGGGGTGAAAAGCGCGGTAAGATTTGTTTATTATTGTTCGACGGTTTAATGACTTGACCGGGTCTCATGGGTTTGACTCGGCAAAATATTAAACCGGTATTGGTATCCGGGTTAAGTATACGGATTGGTAAAGGCTAGTGGATTGGACTGGGTTTTTGGGTTTGGGCCGTGAGTTTTAATAATGGATTAGGATTTTGGACTTAGGACTATTATAGTGATCCAAGTTAACTTTAAGGGCCAAATATGCAAATGCTGAAAATCCAAGGACCAAACATGTAAATCTGAAATTATCTTTCAAGGGCCTTTCTTGTCACTCTCAAATAATCCAAGGGTTGAACTTGCAACTTTTGAAACTTGAAGGGTCATTTTGCCAAAAACTCAAAGTTGAGGGACCGATCTTGACATTTCTTCAAACTTGATTATAACTTCTCAAAATCATCCTCGAGAATAAAATCTTCCAAATGCACAATCCCGACCTTCCGCTCAACTCAAACTCTCTTGATCTCTCGTGCTCGGATTTACGTCCGATTTGGTTCCTTTTGTGTGTTTTACATATCCGCACTGCACAAGCACAAACTCAAGAAAACCACAAATATTAGCAATAAACGGCTCTTTCTTGGTTATTTTGGGTCGGTTTGATAATGAAAAGGTATGTGTTTTAGCACATACCAAAATACCCAGACGAGACCATTGTCGTGTCCTCACGCAATGCGATCAACTCACGCTTCTAAAACCAAGGATTTCAATCTCTTTCTACTAAACCTATGAAGAAGTAGCAAAGATTCCTCAAAAGAGATTAAGAAACCTTAATTCTAAAACGCCTGCTTACCTTTTAATTTCATGCATAGATATTACAATTAAGCACATTCCGATTATGAATGACGGTTTGTTGAACTTTCATGTCGATCAATAACTCCAACATTTTTCAAACGACACGTTAGGATCACGGAGTAAGAAACACAACACGCGTGAAGTGACCATACGGATAGAATACATCGTCCCCGATTTTTCACAAGTCCCAAACTAAGCGTAAAATCGAAATCATTGTTAAATATGATTCTAGATGCTAACACTACCCATGGAAGTTACTTGTGTAATTACCTTTTGTTCCCATTTTCCTATTTTCCTCTAGATTTTTTATTTTTGTGAGAAATGAATTTCTTCAAATTCTCGTTCGATAACTTTTATTCCGATAAAGATATAAAGCTAAGTCGATAATTAGTTATCGACCTTCTCTCAAGAACCATTGTTCCAAAATGAGGTCCACATCAAGGAATTTTTATTCACTTAAACTTTTGACTTTTTTCATTTTTCATCATCATTTTTTTTTTTTTTTTTTTTTTTTTTTTTTTTTGAACTTATACTTTTACTTGTATGAGCTATGAACTACGGAGCTTCACGGGTAATTCCAAGACTATAGGCTTCATGAAATGAGGATCGGTGGCTAGGCTAAGACCTCACTCAATCCTAGCTAAAGATCCAAGGGTCCGATCTCGACATCGCATGACTCACAACTTTACTTATTACTTTTTCACTTATCACTTATTGCTCATTTATTTATTACGGATCCTTGATGTGTACCCAATTTTTAAAACAAAGATTCTTTTAAGAAGATAAAGAACTAACTATCGCCAAAAACTCAACATCTCTAATTATTTATTAGACAGATATGGGTGAAACAATTTTGTGGGAACAAAAAGCCATAAGTACCTTGATGGGCTCTAAAGAGAACCAACTACTCCACGCTTAGCATCTAAACTCATAAGTAACTCTATCATTTCTCGATCTCCGCAAATTTAAAATCTCAAATAATGAGATCCGCGGATGCTTAGCCGATAATTTTTAAGATTACCTATGGTTAAGGAACAAGCTAGGGCTCAACACGCCCGGTCAAGTTATAATTCTATTCCTACTCTCACCAATGGAAAGTCAACAAGGTGTCAAAACATATATTAATTTAGCAAATGCTTCGTCTAATGAAATAAAGTTATGCATATTTAAAGTCACTCGTGAAACTTGCAAAATCTTGGCCTTGTGAGCTAGAATTCACATTTTATAGCTTCTTGTCTAAGAGACTAGCAAAACTTTTCAATCAAAAGACTTAACAAAAGCTTACAAAATTTTTAAATTTTGCTCATTTTGCACAATTTTTGTTTTCTAAGGAAAACGAGGTTACGAGAGAACACGACAAAAATAAAGCAAGTGCGGTCAAATCAAATCGAAGATTACCCTACCCCAGACTAGAACGAAACATTGTCCTCAATGTTTAAAGCAAGGGTATCACGAAAATCTAAAAGCCGTTTATTAAGTATGCTAGAAGATAAACGTTAGTCGATAAGATTAGGATATCGGATTTCCATCAGCATTGATCATGAAACTCGAGTGGAGAAAAGACAAACTTCGAGCACGAGAGTCTTCATATCGGGAACATCCTAAACACAACATCACAAACAACCAAACACGAGAAATCAAGAGGCTAACCCTTCACGTCACTTATTAGAAAATAGAAAGAAGATAGAGATAAGCATGGGGTGCCTCCCACGAAGCGCCATCGTTTTTCTCCACCGAGTCGCTAGCCCGACTCGCCCCGAATTCATTTGTCCTTGGGAAGAAAGTGGTAGAAATACCGTGGTCAAAACGGTGTCCTCATTCCCAAAGGAATGAGAATGGGTGGGTTGGGAGGAAAGAAAATGTCGGGCTTAAGCACATATGGGATAAATCCTCCCAAACTCACAAAAGGTTTTTCAAGAAAGATTGATCCATCATCCGTGGTTTAGCGGGCGGACGAAGGGATGACGGATCATAATAAGAATACTCCATAGAAGAAGGAGTCCATGGTACGTAAAGGTGTATTTCAAAGGTTCAAACATGAAGGCATCCAAGATAGGATCCTTTTCCGAATAACTTTGGTGATAAGAATGTACTCTTCGATGAGTATCCTGTGGTTAAAAATCTTGTCCTCGGAGAGAACGAAATCAAAGTATCATCCACGTGAAAATCCTCACGAGAAGAGGAATCACTCTCGGATAAAAATAGTGTGGGACCTCGAATCAACAAGTTCATCATCGAAATCTTAACTTCCTTATCTTTCTTCGGGTAAACGGATCATCGTATTCATTCTTGGAAAGAATCGAGTCGGTGGGAGCAAGTTCATCGGTGAACTTCTCAAGTAAATCGACGGATCTTGATATAACAAATATTCAATTTCGTAAGTCGGCTCTAAAATCAAAGATGTCATCCTCACTTCCCGGTGGAAGAGGATCCATGCGAGCGAGTTCATCGGCGAACTCCTCGAGAAGTAAATCAATGGAAGAATCCTTGAGCTCGGGCTCCGAAGGATTAAAAGACGACTTGACTTCTTTAATAACTTTTTCTTCCGAAGGAATATAAGAATCTCCATAAAGCATTTTTTCAATCAAACGAATATCTCCTTCGATGTCGATGTCGGCATTATCAATTTCCGGTGAAACTGAATCACTTTTCAAATAAGCCTCAATTTCTTTCATGATAGAATCATCCTCCTCATATTGAGTATGGGAAGGGGAAGAATCAGAAATGATTTGTTTAGAAGAAAGTTCCATATTTTCAGAAGAAGGAGTGGGATTGCCACTCAAAGAAAACTCGACGTTTTTAGGAACAAGATCAATCCGATATACAGAAAGCGGAGGTGGGACAAGTGGTGTGCTCTTAGAGCTAGCATTTTCCACCACAACCGTTGTAGTCTCCTTTTCTAGTTTCTTCTTTTGCTCAGCACGTATCGTAGACAAACTCTTAACCGTGAAACGTGAAAGACTCGGATCAATTCTCGATGTCTTAGGCCCAAATTTTTGAACCACCGGAGGTTGGACGTTTTTGGTACTTCCGTTATTAGTAGGAATTCCCGGGTCCTTTGTCACCTCGGTGTTACTAATTTTGGCCACATCATATTGTTTGGTAAAAGATTTAGAAGTATGGTTAACGTTAAACGTGACGGCTTCTTTTCCAACTCTTAAAGTGATTTCTCCTTCATACACATCAATCAACGCATGGCCCGTCCTTAAGAAGCATCTTCCGAGAATAAGGGGCACACGAGGGTCGGCATCGAAATCAATGACAACAAAATCTGCGGGGAAATTGAACTTCCCCACTTTAACAAAAACATCCTCGGCTATACCGATTGGTGTTGTCGTAGTACGGTCACCTAGCTCGAGGGTCATACATGTCGGGGTAAGTGGGGGCAATGAAAGCTTTTAATAAATTGATTTCGCATCAAATTGATACTGCGCCAAGATCGCCATGGCGAGCATGAATAATTCCTTGAAAATCGCACGGAATGAGGAACTTGCAGGGGTCACCTAACTTTTCGGAAGTTTCTTGAGAATAACCCGAACAATTCTCATTCAAAGACGTTTTGCCAAATCCACAATTTTTCTTTGTTACTTAACATTCCTTTTAGTGTCGAAACAAACTTAGGCATGAGAAGAAGAGCATCCATGAAGCTAATTTCAAGTGAAGATCTTGAAATATCCGAAAGAATTTTTCCATTTGAAGATTTGCTTGTTCACGTTGCTTTTGATCATTCATCCTTGACGGTATGGAAGTGTTGTTTTGAGTTAGTCTTTTCAAGACTAACCGAGCATCCTTGGGCTCAGACGTCGGGACAACCGTGGGTTGGACATTCTCGAGACTCCCTTATTAGTAGGAAGCACCGGGTCCTTTGTCACCCGGTCTCACGGTCTACCACACAAGACGGAGAAGAAGAAATAGTGGTAGGAGCCGTGGGTCCATCGTAAGCAACACCACTTGGTAGTAATCGCTTTCATGTCACCTCTCGGGTTAGGAATCGTATTACTCGGAAGAGAACCGAACCCGAGGGTTGAGAATAAGACGTAGAAGGTTGATTAGCTTGAAAGAAACTAGCCATCATATTCCTCATTTCACTCATCTGCTTGTTACTCGTAGCTTCCATTTCTTTTGAAATCATTCCTCATACTTGAGATTTGAGTTTGCAAATTTTTAATGGTGTTGTCGGAATTCTTCATGTAAGACAAAACTCGTTGTTTGGATCGAAACTTGATGAGGTGATTGATATTGTTGTTGAGGAGGTTGTTGATAAACTTGAGGTGGAGGAGCTTGGTAGTTTTGATTACCATGATTGAGATTGGCTCCTCGGTTTTGATTGTAAGATTGGTTTGAATAACGGTTTTGGTTTTGTTGAGGAACGGGTGCAAAACCGGGTGGTCCCATTTGGTTGACACGGTATCCTTGGTTTTGATTTTGAACCGGATTAGCAGAGGCTACGGAAGCATTTTGGAGATCGCCATCGGTGGCTTGACAATTATAATACGGATGAGGACCACCGCAAATAACACATGTTTCAGTAACGGCTTTGACGGGTTCGGATTTATGAATCTTAAACTCTCTCATCATAGAATTAATAGCATCAGTCAGCCCACTCAACTCACTCCTCTGAATGTAGTTGTCGTTCGTAGTGATCTTAGAAACAACCGGTCGGTTTCTAGACGAAGAAACTTTTGACTTATTTTCGATAATCATTCTAATATCGGTGGGCATACGACTCAAGATATTACCACCGGCGGCCGCGTTAAGCGAATCTTGATCGGACGGAGTAAGAGCATTATAGAACGTATCAATCTGATGAAGATCGGTAAAACCGTGATTTGGGCATTTTCGTAAAAGTTCTTTGAATCTATCCCATGCTTCTCCAAAACTTTCAAATTTTTGTTGAAAATTTATGATTTGATTTCGTAACATTGTAATTTTGACGGAGGAAAGAATTGGTTCACAAATTTCTTAGAAAGATCTTCCCATGTTATAATCGACCGAGGGGTTCTTTTCTAGCCAAGTCCGGCTGCCCCTCAAGGAAAATGGAAACAATCTCAACTTAATCGACTCATGAGAGACGCCCAAAGTTTATCGTAGAAGCAACTTGATTAAACCAACGGAGATGTGCATGGGGCTCCTCATGATCTAAACCACAAAAGGTTTATTAGACACCAATTGTATTAAATTTGTTTTAGTTCAAAATTTTCGGTGTTAATTGGTGGAAGTACGATAGCATCACCGTAGCCGCTCACGGAGCTTGAAGTAACTCGCTCATCGTTCGAGTGTATGCCATGACGGGTTCTTCAACGATAGTACGTAACTCGGCACGCCTATTCTTTGATTACGCCTACGTCGTGATTGAGAGCGAGCGCATGCACTTTAAAAACCAAGGCAATTAAAAGAGACCGATATTCGAAAACACAAGTGAACTTAACCAATAATCCCAAGTGAATAAATCACCTCTACAAGACAAACGCACAAGCGGCGGAGAAGCTTTGTAGGTCGTGAAGCTTATTAAAACCCGCTTCTTTTCACCGCAATTTAATGTCAGCCGTCCTTATACCCACCACACGGTTTGTTTATCCGATAGAAATAAATCAATTCACAAGCGACACAAAGGCAAGTTTTTGATCTTTGGTTCGGGAACTTATTAATGATAACACCTCCGTTGAGAATGTTATATAATTGGTGTCTTCTATTTATTAGCAAAACACAAGAGAAAATCTTTTGTATTTTTAATATGATATATATATATACAAAAGAAAAAGAAAATATTTTTTACTTTTTTTATTTTATAGAAAAATAGTAACTTCATGAATGAAGGATCTCGATTCACTAATCGTCAAACCTCAAACGATATTGTCGTGACACAACCTCCCGGCGCGCCAAAATTTGATTCCAATGCCAAACCGCTGTTATCTCACACAAGCTAGCCACATGAATGACTAACCGTAAGAAACTTAAAACAGTTCGGACACGGATTTTGCGATAATGAAGGCTTAAGGGTATGTGTATGGATAAAACCTCAATATCGATATCAAAAATAATCACGAAGATAGATTCAAATTCCTTTAGGAAAAGAATAATAAACCAAATCCGTGTGTGATCGTTGATACGGATTAGTCAACCCGAATCGTTTCCCAACGAGGTGAATCGCCAACGTCGTTATTGGTTTGGAATTTAATGCTCGATGTTTTGATTTGTTTGATTTGATTTATTAAACTACGGAATAGGGAAAGTAATTTAAGGAAATCAAATCTACGGAAATCCTAAGTGCAAAATAACTAAAACGTAATTAATAAAACGTAATAAAAATGCAACTACGCCTAAATTATGTCCTAAAATGCCTAAAATTACTTTTATACTAGAAATGATATTAGAAAACTATTTATGAATTAAAACTATTTTTCTTATGGATTTTTCCGGATTTTATTAAAATTAAAACTAATTTTTAACTATTAAAACTAAATTAAAATACTAAAAATTATGAAAAGAGAGGGAAAATATGAAACTATTTTTATAAAATCTAAAATAACTCAAAAGACTTTTCAAAACTAATTTTTTATTTTTCGATTAATTATCTATTTTCTACAAATTTAAAACTATTTAAATCTAATTTAAATTGTGAAAATACCAAATAAAAGGAAAAAAAATAGGAAAAATATTTTTATGCTTTTTATATTTTTCTTAAACCGGGAAAATTGAAAAATTATTTTTGGAACTTTTCTTAATTATTTGCAATAAAAGCTATTTAAAAGTGACTAAAAACTATTTTAAATTGAGAAAATAGCAAACAATGACTAAAAATTATGAAAACTCGGGAAAATTCTAAAATATTAATCTAAATCTATGAAAATATAAAATCTATAGCTTATGTGTAAGATATGAGGGTCAGAGTACAAACCTGTTATGAAATAAGCTAAATAGAATAAGCAAACAAGCTCTAAATTACCAAACGATAATGAAGCTAAATTATCCTATAACTACTCTAAATCAACTAATTATAGCTACTCCTAAACTCTAATAAGCAATCTACCAATGTTTTGATGCTAATTGCTATCTAAGCCAAATAGCCCGACCCTATGTTTGAGCTTAACCACAAACTTATTCAATAAGCTAAACTAATGACCAAATGTGCAAGCCTCAAGACCACCAACCAAAGAATTATTGTACCAAGTTTCGACCAATAACAAGCCAATATGAACAAGATATGGTCGCAAGTTCACGATGCACAACTCGCTTAATCTTGAGTGTGAACAGGATAATAAGTCGATTTTATGCGGTGATTTGAAGATTAAAAGGACTTGTTAAGACTTGACAAAAATCGTTTCCAATACTAGACCAATTTAACTATGATTACCCAAAATTACAATTACTTTTACTCGAAATGAATCGTTGATTCAACCACAAAGTTTGGTGACATTCTTCAACTTGTGACTTTTGATGACAGATTTGTAACTTTGACTAATTTGAGTTTTGATTCCAAATTGTAAACCGATAATGATATTATAAGCTTAAACAAAGTTATATTAAGCAATTCTAAATATATAAGAACCTAAATCAAGCTTTTGATCTTGAACAAATCCAATGATTATGTATACTAAAACCGATCAAAAGTATTTTGACTTTTGATGAATAACCGCTCTAACAAAGACTTGAGATGACTAACAATAACCTAAATGAGCATGTATCCACTACTTAGAACCGATTAACCAACCTTCACCACAGTTTTACAAGCAAATCCAAACACTACTTAATGACTAATATTGTGAACTAAAAGCAGTTATGACTAGATTATTCTAAACCGACATTAAACAAAGATCACTTACTACGATATTAAATCTACTCTAGATGCAAACACGTATTCGAGAATGAAAAGTATAATATGATTTAAGAACTTACAAATTGTCCTAGCCACTATGGCTTGCAAACAATGAAACAAATGAACACTAATCCTAAACCATTATCAACCCCAAATAAATCAAACTCAACCAATTTCCATTTCAGATTCATCCCAATTCCATGATTAGCTCAAGAATCGGATCAAATCTGCCCAATCGATTCTGATTGACTTTTGTTGATCGCTTATATTTGAAGTAAAGCGAGATTTGATTGAAATTTAGCTCACTATAAGCTATCAAAAGCTTAAATGAACCTTTATGAAACAAGTAGCTAAGTGTGGATCAATCCACAAAGCAGATTGATATGTTTTTTTTTTTTCAATGATTTTATCGATTTTTTGTATTTTTGATTAAAGTGAGAAATGAACTGAAATTACTTGAGAATAAGCTATTTATGAACTAAAATGATAATGAGAAGCACTTCAAAACAATTTAAAAGCATAACATAATATTTGAGCTTAAAAGTGAAATTTCATTAATATCAAAAACTTATACAAATAGTGAAATTAAAAGAGAAATACAAAGAACACATTAAAAACAAGAATAAGCTAAACTAATCTCTTGAAAAATTAGAGAAGAAAGGATGCCTCCAATGTGAACAAATGAGGCCTATTTATAGCTAAGCTTGAGGTCTTGAGGCCTTTGGAAGGATCTAGAAATCTCAACTTTGTGCTTCTTTGAGACGTTTACAACCATTAGATCACCTTCCAAATATCCAATTGATATCCACCTTAGGATCATGAAATACCACTATTTCAACCAATGGGAGAGCAAGGAATGGCCTTGAGCACACGGATGGGTGACATACGGCATTCCCATGTGTCGGTGATGTCGATAAAAGTACACATTTACCCTTAATTACGGTTAAATTGACCAATTGACCTTGAGGGTAAATCTAGGGTTCTTTGCACCGGTAATTGGGGGTAAAAAGCGCGGTAAGATTTGTTTATTATTGTTTGACTGTTTTAATGACTTGACCGGTCTTGTGCGTTTGACTCGGGTAAAATAAACCGGTATCCGGGTTAAGTATATGGATTGGTAAAGGCTAGTGGATTGGACCGGGTTTTTGGGTTGGGTTTAGTTAGTTTAATATTGGATTAGGATTTTGGACTTAGGACTATTATAGTGATCCAAGTTAACTTTGAAGGGCCAAATATGCAAATATTGAAAATCCAAGGACCAAACATGTATCTGAAATTATCTTTCAAGGGCCTTTCTTGTCACTCTCAAATAATCCAAGGGTTGAACTTGCAACTTTTGAAACCAAGGGTCATTTTGCTAAAAGCTCAAAGTTCGTGGACCGATCTTGACATTTCTTCAAACTTGATTAAAACTTCTCAAAATCATCCTCGAGAATAAAATCTTCCAAAATGCACAATCCCGACCTTCCGGCTCACTCAAACTCTCTTGATCTCTCGTGTTCGGATTTTCGTCGATTTGGTTCCTTTTTATGTGTTTTTACATATCCGTACCTGCACAAGCACAAACTCAAGAAAACCACAAATATTAGCAATAAACGGCTCTTTCTTGGTTATTTTGGGTCAGTTTTGATAATGAAAAGGTATGTGTTTTAGCACACACCACATATTCTTTTCTAGATAAAGCATTATAAAGCATCATTTTAGCTTCATTGTTTTTAGCTATTAGTTTCTTTTGATCATCACTATAAATATCTTTTGTTGTAGGACTAAAGTCTCCTTTAATGATAACAAATCAAATATCTATATCTTTTGACTTTACATATGTTTCAAAACGGTTTTTCCAATAGATAAATCCATTGGTTTCAAAGAGTGGTGGTCTTTGCGTAGATTGCCCTTCTTTAAAGTTTTTGGAATCCATGGATCGTTTCAAGTTTATAAAATACAATATATTTTATAAATTCTTGAGCAACGAGGCTCTGATACCAATTGTGGAAAACTAGAAGGTGGGTTGAATAGTTTACCGATTAAAATCTTTGTTTTGAAACTTATTGTAATGATCAATTGATATTGATCAAAGATAAGTTAGTAAATAACAAACAATATGCAAGCAATATATATAAGGAGTAAATAAGGAAAGAAACAATCAAACCACGACAACTTGTTTATTGTGGTTCGGGTCCACAAGAACTCTTTTCTTTGTCCTACTCCACTCCCGAGTCTCCAACTCGAGAGTTTAACTTCACTAGTCAACAAGCTCCTTTCACTCGTGGATAAACCTTTACACTTCGTTACACACTATTTCCGACACTAAGCTAGATGTCGAGTTCTTTTGCAAGGTACAACCACTCCCACACACAATGTATTTTAAGGACTAAAATACTAACCACTCACACTTACAAGTTTAAGATGGTTTGATACAACAATGATGTATGAACAAGACTAGATCATACAACAATAAAACAAACAAGACTTCCAACTATTTGTTGAAGCTTGAATATGCCTTGATCTTCTTTGCTATAAAAGAGGATCACTATAATGATATGAACCTGAGTTAGAAATGTTAGAGAGAAAGAATGTATGTGATTATGCTAGAAAGGGATGAGAAAACAACTTGGTTTGGCTTGCTATTTATAATTAAAACCTTCTGCGACTACCACGGACCACGGAACCAAAATATGGTTGTGCCGCGTAACTTTTTGGTGTCGCAGGTCCGACAAGAAGATTACCAAAATCTTACCAAAGTCAACCAAATCTAACCAAGATCATGTAAAATATGTAGAGTCCAACCACACACAATATCTTATGAAATCCTCTAGAGATTTCAATGATGCACCACATGATGTCATATGTTGTTTTCTATTTTAGAAATATGTTAAGTGTAAATACATATGTAATGTTTGTTTTAAGAACCTAAAACATGCTTGATCTAAAAATGTTAACATACATTATGGTTTAGAGTAATATCAAAGTTAATTGATATATGACTAATCAAAATGTAAATGCTTGAGTGATGGATATATTATTTAAGGAAAAGCTTGTTTTAATATCTATTGAACTTGACAAGCTTTATGCTTTACAAAAATTAAATTTACTTTTGTCGTTAACAAAACTTAGGTAAAGATTATAAAATATAAATAACGTTTAATGACCATATTTGTATTAACATAAGACATCATTTATATTTCATTTCAATGCTTAAAGCAATACGAATGATCAGATAGATGATACAAATGTAGATTAATAAAACAACAAACGTATCTCCATGCGAGAATGTGATCATGTGGTAAACGAGGGCGATGAGCGAGATGAAACTGATCACGAGAGCGATGTAGACCATGATGAGCGAAAAATGGATGAGATGATGAAGAGGATGAAGATGTGAGTGTGTGAGAAATTTGAAATTGGAAGATTTGAAAAATGGGATTTGTTGGAGAGAGGGTTTGACATTCGAGATTTTTACGGGGAAGGAGGAGTTTTTGAAATTTGTGTTTTGTTTTATATGTTTTTAGAAAGATTAGATTTTGAGAGATTAGGTTTAGACAACGCATATTGACACACCTAGGTTTAGACGGACGAAGACACGTAAGCACGAGGTTTGCTAGGAACACCACGTATATACCACATATACCATATAAATACGTTTAGACATTTATATGAGATAAAGAGAAAATAAAAAAATAATTTGCAAGTAGTGACATGTATAGATCAAACACACAGATGATTACTAATATCACTTTATAGTTAAGTATTATAAAAGTCATACCTCTATTGCAATTTTGAGTGTCCTTTAGAAGATAACTATCAATGGACAACTCGAGGTTCTTCGAGATCTACTATGTAATAAGTGTTGACAACTTTTTTGGGAAAGTTATCTTATTACAAAAGAATCTTGATGACCTGCTTATTTTGAAATCTAGTGAACAAAAAGACAAGCAAGATTAGTGCACTTTGTAATATAGAACCAAAATAAAATGTAAGATAAAATAGATGACAATATCTAACAATATCCAAATAAAATTCTTGAAACATAATTTTTGTTTTTAAGAATTTTCCTTCTTTGTAGTTTTCAAACATACACGGATCGTATCAAGTTTTTAAAGTACAATATACTATAAGAAAATTGATAACGAAGCTCTGATGCCAATTGTAGAAAACTAGGAAGGGGGGAAGGTTGAATAGTTTGTCGATTAAAACTTTGTTTTAAAGTATTTAGATCGACTTATGTCAATCCATTTAGATCATGTGTTGGATATTGATAGATAGACATATAAATAAATTATGCAAAGAGATAAAGAGTAAAGGAAAAAAAACCACGACACAAGTATTTATAGTGGTTCGGCTACGAGGACTCTTTCCTTGCCCTACTCCCTCCCCTAGTACCCAACTCGAGAGTTTCTAAGTACTACACAACACAAGCTCCTTAATATGGTGGAGAAGCCTTCACAACGTCGCCTACACTTTATCCGGTACAAGGCTAGACACCGAGTTCTTCCACGAGGTAGAACCAAACCTATCACAACGTCGCCTACACTTTATCCGGTACTAGGCTAGACACCGAGTTCCATTACAAAGGAGGAACTACTACCCAACACTACAACCCAAAGGAGACAAACTCATTTTTTATAACACTTCAAAGGATATTAATACCCTTTTACTCAAACTACACAAATATACACGACGCCCCATATCGAATGTAGACCTTCGGCACTATAAACCAATGCCTTCAACTTGACATACTAATGGATGGAGAGAAGAACTATTAACAAGATGCACTTTAATGGTCTTGATGATGACGAAGCTTAGCAACTCATGACCTTGAGCTTGCACGTCTTCAAGAGGTTGTGATATCGCCTTTAAGAGGAACTTAGAGAATCACACAAAGAGAAAACTACATAGAATGATCCTTTAGATTTGAGGTTAGAGAGGTTAGAACATAGAGAGAAGTATTGTCTAAAAGGGGTTTAGAGAAAGAGAGAAATGACTCACTATTTATAGAAAATCTGCAGATCCGGCCAGTGCAATCCAAGGGATCTGGCAGCTGGGTTAGGCTAGTCCGGATTTTTGGTTGTAGACCGGGTTATAGGTTATGGACCATGGGTCATGGACTTTGGATTATAGATACCTAACAAGATACATTGTACATAGTCAATGGGTCATGGATCTTGGGTCATGGACTTTGGGTCATAGATCATGGATAATATCCAACATGATTTCATGCATGATGTCATGCAATGAATCATAGGTCATGGATCATGCTCCATGGATCATGGGTCATTGATCATGCTCCATGGGTATGGGTCATAAACTTTGGTTTTTATCCAACATATTCCCATTACAAGTTATATTAAGCACATATATATTTTTATAAAGTATAAGTAAACAAAGTTACTTGTAAGTTTTATAAAAGTCGTTTTGGTTTTATATAACTTATTCAACTAAATATGTTTTGATGATTTTATATGTTTAGTAAAAGTGTGTCAGTAAACTATTGGCTCAAAGTTTTATGTATTTTATTTATTTTGTTAAAATGATTTTACGATTGTTATCGACAAAATATTAAAAGATCGTAAAATATAAATAAACGTTTTTACGGTTTATTTGTATTAACAAATCACATACACATGAAACACCATATATAAAATCCTTCAATAGGTTATGCGGGTAGGTTATAACTCATCTATTTATAATCGCCACCATAAATCTCAATATTAAAGTTACGTCAAGAGTTAACATATAAGTACCGACAATTTGGTTCAATCACTCACCAATGTAACACAACAAGTAGGGTTGGTTCGGTTGGAAACCCATTGCCTCTCAACCGGAGGTCGTGGTTCGATTCTCACTCCCTACAAAAGGTCGGAGGTCCTTTCTACCTGGTAGAGGCGGAAGCAGCCTCTACCTTAGGTAGGGGTGTGTGTCTACATCTTAACCTCCCCAAACACCGAAGCGGTATTGGGCACCCATAACCCGTGGAAGGCGGCATTGGGAGTTACTTTTACTTTTTTTTACTCACCAATGTAACACAATATGGGATCACAATTTCATATCTATACTACTTTATAATGCGTTTAGGCCTTCTAAAATTGAAGACTTAAAATTGACTTTTACTTGCTTATTATGGAAAGAATTAAAAAAATAAGATATGAGTCTAATCGTTGGTGGCGTGTGTCACTTCTCTAACTAAAAAATAACAAAAATGGATGGTTCTAACAAACTAAAATAAAGAGGCTTTAATAATGGGGTGACACACGTCACTTTCTAACTAATTAATCACATTTATTTTAAATTTAAATATCTTTAATCCGTTTAATTTTTTTATGATCTAATTTCACCATATTTTTAAAATTTTGTGTTCTTTAATTCAACATCCATTTTGATATATTTTTATGAGTTTTCTTTAGTAGTCGGGAAGAAGCGGAGTTGAAAAGAGATAAACTTACTTGAATTAGGCGTAAAATGAAAAACATTTGTTAGTTCTGAAAAAAGTCGTCAAGACTGGCTGGCATCTCATGGCCCTTCTAGTAACCTCTTAATTGCCACAAGAAGGCAGTAAGTTCAGTTCATGCTCAACTTCCTACACGAAGAGAAAGCACTTCAAGAAGTCCAGCTTCCTACACAAAGCGAAAGCATGTATTTGTTTCTTGCACACCATGAAACAAGTCATCATGTTAGTACAACACAATCATCATATTAGTACAACACAATTCGAATTACATATAGGTATAACTTGATTACAAAACGGCTCATGCACGTTTGTTTATGACTACACACTATTATTTAACAAATTACTTCATAATAGAAACGTAGCAACCCATCTAAACAAGTAGACTCGTTGTAACTAGTTTTCTCAAACACTTGTTACATCACTTAAGCAATCTCTTATATTTTAATATATAACATCTCGTTATATAAATCTCAACAAAGAGTATAAAACCATTTTAGTACTGATAAACACCTTTAAGATTGTTGAATATAAAAGTGGTTTATGAGTGTGATAGTTTTCATAAACACTTTCTAGTGTGAACAATTGAGATAATAGATAATAAAACCTAACAAAGGGAATCACATTAAATAGAAGTGGTAACATATAGTGATATAGACTGATCATCTTAACAATCGATGTCGTAATACCCGCAACCTGTGGAACATTAAGGACCGTTAAAGAGCTCCGCACGGGATCATACTCCATGTCCTTAAAGGTTTTTACACGCTCAATTCGCTGCAAGCCTCATGCGTAACGGACCCCAAGATTTGATGAAGACTCGATGTTGTCCATCACCAGCGAATGATAACAACATATAGACAATGGTGGAGCAAATTTCTTATGTTGACAATAACACAATAACATTCAACATATTAGGGATGATTTTGTATGTGGTTATTTTGGGTTTTCAACTTAATCTTAAAGGCTTTAGTAATCCTCAATTTTAGGCCAAAGTTGCAACCAGAAATAGAGATATCATGGTCATGTCTATAGCCCTATAAATTAAGGTCATGGCTGATGGTTTCAAACACTTATGTTGACAACCCGATCAGCCCACTACTGCCTTTACTTAGTCAAACACACGTTAGTATTTAGTCTAATTTGTACCCTTTGTAAAATCATATACAATCAACTGCTGCATCAGTCATGAAAACTAGCCAAACTTCCTCATAACGTATATGCGCTTTCATTTTATTTACATTTACGATCATTTCATATGTATTGTTAGTACAAAATTTGGGCTTAATGTAACAAAACCACCATCTTGAGTGTTGAGACCTTTTGGACGAAAACTCGAACTTGATACAAACTTTTGGACGACGCCGACCACTTTCCCAGTAATTTCACGATTTTTTTCCGACGACTGACGAAAAATGGAATTCTAAAGTAAGTGGATAGCTTGAAGGTTATGCATGCTAATGACATATCATAAGAAGGTCCCGTTGGCATCCTTAGTCTCACCAAGTGAGTAATCACATCCCTTTTACCGGGGTTTGAACCATATTTGAACGCTTTTATGAATTCTTTAGTCAACTTGACTCGATTTAATTATAAATATATGATGAATTTATTGAACCGTATATGTTATGTCCTTGTCCCAAAGTCCACCGTTCGGAGATAGCCTTATTGGAGAGACAAAAGCTCGAGCATCACTATAAAGTCTCGATTGATCGACACGCTTAAAGTCTCGCCTTATTGGTAGGCGTCTCAATAAATCTCACCTAGGCTTAATTACATAGAGCGCCTCAATAAATCTCACCTAGGTGGTCGAGTAAACTTGGACACGCAAAGTCGTAATCCTATTCATGGTACTATATTGTGAACATGGAGAATTTTTGTGCTGCTTTTCACAAACCAATAACATTTTTTGCCACATCCCGTTTAAGCTCTTTTACATATAATTACAAGTCGTGCCAAAATCCTCATAACGACGCTTTTATTTACAAGATAATTTCATATGTATTGTTGTACAAAATTTGGGCTTAATGTAAGTGTTGGTCCGAACTTGCCTTTGGAACGCGAGAGAATGATATAGCTTGAAGGTTATCTCGCTAAGAGAAGGCATCGTTATAAATGCAACTTTAGTGAGAGAATGATATAGTGATAAATGCACTTTATTTATAGTGAGTTTCTTTGTCGTTATCGGTGGTCACGAGACGCGTCTCACTCTATGGACCATTGGGCAATGGGTGATTATCTTGAAGTTATACCGGTTGACTACTTTTATGACTTGGTAACCTCACCCTTGGGCAACAAGTCGTTGTGTTTCCTCTTTAGGGCATACATAAGTTAGTCTCATGACCCAAGTGTTATTCTTTACTCTTTGGGTTGAAACGTGATCCATATACCCAAGCCCATTCCGGATTTAATGTTCTTCCGCGGTTGGTACTCGTGCCCTACTCGCATGTAGCGAGATGTACGTTATTTTGGTCAGGTCCAGCCGTTGGCTAGGTACGGACTACCACTGGATCTGGAGTCATTAGGGTTTGTATATAAGTATACGAGATCCGGACTTTTGAAGTCCGAAGATACTATACGTGATCATGTATGAATATCCGGCTCCCATTATTGAAAGAATATAACGAACACATGTATGGCTACAAGAATATGACCGGAAGAAATCAAAACAAATTGCGATGCTCAACCCATTCTCAACCAAATATACAAAATGTATTCCAAGCAAAAAATATACAAAGTGTTATGTTTAGCAAAAATCTATCTAACTTTGGACACGTAGCAATTTGTATTAAACCACACAATCTAACGGTTGAATAAGATTAAGGGTGTGTTTGTTTATTAAGATGTTTTGATTGACCGACATCACATAAAGAAAAGTCTAAATCGAACGAAATAATGTTGTTTGTTTTGTATAATTGTCTAACTAATTGTTTATTAAACCAACGTGATGCGATAATGATATGTAAATATGAAACAAGACTTTTTATCATAAATATAACATAGTTAATAAACAATCTAAACGGTCTCCCACCTCTTCTTGAGTAGATGTTATATGTCACAAGGTTAAGATTTTTTAAAAACAAACACACACTAAATTTGATTTTTTAACGAGAAAGTGAACACAAAAACTTTTGAAGGACTAGATTTCTCTTTATCGTTTTTAATGCATATCTGTGTATACTTTTCTCAATAAGTTCTATTTGCCATTAGTAATCCTACCGTTTTATTTCCCATCCGTTAAAGCAAAGCAATCCAACGATATCGACATCCCTTTTGACTTTTATATCCAATCCACACCATCAAAATAGTCTTCTTCTAAAAAACATAAACAATGGCCCCACATACAATATTACAGTCAATCCCAACCTTTTCCTCTCTCTACGTGTCACCATATCATTTGTCAAACCCATTGACCACAGATAAACATCAAAGGACAATTATGTCATTTCATAAAAAACACACACCGCATCACCTCTTTGACCCCAAAAAACTTTAATCATTTATTTCCAATATTAACCTTATACTATCTTTTATTTATATTTTTATATCATTATAGACATCTTATATAATCTCATACAACAAAAAAACATAGAATCTTATTTCCCTGAATATGGAAGAACTTGCTGTCCGGGAAGCTGGAGCTGCCGGACTTCAAAGCTTGGAACATCTCATCGGATTATTATCCACTCATCACCACCGTAAACCATCGTACCCCACCACCACCACAACCAACGTTGACTATACCGCCGTTGCTGACGTGGCAGTCAACAAGTTCAAGAAATTTATATCTCTTTTAGACCGAAGCTCAACCGGCCATGCAAGATTCCGACGAGGACCCATTTCGAAGCATCAAGTTCCAATACAAAAAGTCAACGTTGACTCCGGTACAATCTATTCCGGCAACAGCTCCGCCCATGGTACCGGAAAAGGTGTTTGCTCCGGTGAGTATTCAGCAAAGGGTAGTGAAATCTGGTTCGTTTGAGAGGAAAGATGTACCGACGGCGACTATTAACTTCGCCGGAGCTGCGGTGGTGGCGTCTCCGGCGACGTCGTTTATGTCGTCGTTAACCGGAGATACCGACGGCTTACAGCCGTCGATGTCATCCGGGTTTCAGATTACTAATATGTCTCAGGTTTCGTCTGCGGGTCAACCGAATGCGTCGAATTCGTCTTTTAAAAGGAAATGTAATTCGATTGATGATTCGCATACCAAGTGTACTAATTCTTCGGGTCGGTGTCATTGTACTAAGAAACGGTATAGACAAATATATCTATTATTTATTGATGAGTCACTCATATACCGCTGTATTAGTAGTTTTATTTATTGGGATTTGATTGATTTGTAGGAAATCGAGAATGAAAAGAATTGTGAGAGTACCTGCGATAAGTTTGAAGATGGCGGATATACCACCGGATGATTATTCGTGGAGAAAGTATGGTCAAAAACCGATCAAAGGTTCACCACATCCTAGGTAACTTTCTTGTTCTTTGTTTATGTTGGTCAAGATTATTTACCTATGTATTGTCATAAGTTGCAAATTTGTAGTTTACCATTAGTTGCCTTTTCTTTTCTAATACCTATGCTAATAGTGACTACAATTTTACGTGGTTACATTTGTCAAATCATCGTCAATTCAACATTTTTTTAAAAGTTACACAAAAATTATAAACAAATACTCCCTCCGTCTCAAAATTAGGTGAAAACCAAAGTTTAACAAACACTAATTTTCAACCACTTAAATATTCCTCACTATAACAGCTTTTACTTAAAAATAAACCAAATTGACTATAAATTGTAGGTCACAACCACAATAAATACGATAACACATAAACCAAATTGAAATTGTGGTCGGAAGCCAACCATAACATTCATTTGGTTGAAGAGCTCGGTCACCTTTGGTTAGGCTAGTAGGGAATCGGTCACCAACTCGACCGGTCAGGGGTTATAGTGTTTTTAACCTAGATGTTAATCAAACACATTTTGAGCATATTGCATTTTGCTAACAGAATATGATCCGGTAAAAAAGGGATTGTTACTTTTACATTTAAGGTAGTCCAAAACTTGTTTCTCACCCTTGGGTAACTCGGTGACTACTAATTACTCATTGACCAACCTATTCCATACACGAGGTAATAAAAAATTGGACACAAACACGAGGTAACTAAATAATGTTATTTTTATTAGTGTTGGAGTATGTAGCCGGCCCAAAAGTCAGAAAGATTGACTAATTGTTAAGGGTATTTGGGTAAATTGCAAAAGTGGGTTGCTTGGACTTTTATTTTTAATTGAGGGATCGAGAAATATATCTTCAAGCACAAGGAATATTAGGTAAAAATTAATTGCAACAACCGAATTAATAAAGACAAAAAGTCAATGGTTTGTAAAAGTCAACTTCAACTTTTGTGTATGCAACAATTTATGACATTGATTTTTTTATGTTAAAAGGTTTTCAACTAGCAATTTTTAATGCAATTCGCATTTTAGTCCACCCAACTATTTTATTTTTTAGTTATTATTAATACATAGCAAGACTTATGCTAATTTGAAGCAAAAATACTAACATCAAAAACTTGCTGATACAGTAGACAAATATATAACTGATACCAAACTTTTAGGTGATAATATGTGTTCCAAGAAAACCAAATTTGTTAGGTGATAATTTTAGACTATTGATGGGTATACATCCTTTTTTTGAAGATTGATGAGGGAATTGTTGCATTTGCACGTTATATCTAGGTGATATTATGTCTTCAAATTAGTTTGTCTTTATCCATCTTTTAGAAATAAAAGATATGGACTATTTATTTTTTACAAATTATCTTCTTATTAGAAACAATAAATAAAATAAAAGATCATGTGGTTTTTGATACTTATGGTGCCGTCCCGCTAGCGTCATGGAAAAAATCTTTCACGACATCAACACTTTTTCTATAATACAAGAATCCACCACAACAACAAAAACACTCCTTCCCTCTTATGACACCAAAATATGTTGCCATCGTGCATTCTATAGCCCACACACAACCCACTAAAATACAAATAAAAAAAAAAGCAAATTACCAGACTATTTGGACCGGTCATGATAGCGCCAAACCCGAAAATGCGACCACCGGCATGGTCTTGGCGCCGTCGGGTGGCGTTCCGGGAAAACGCACGAGACCACGCAGGGTTGTCTGTGCTCTAAGAGTACAAGTTTCATGTTGTGATAGCGTACAAGTTTCAAGTTTTGTGTTTCATGAAAAAACGAGATAATCAATTAAATATCTAAAAAGTGTAGAGACGCTATTTGTGGAAACACTTTCAGTGAATGTTCATCTAGTTTGATGTGTTCTAACCAATTTTTATTTCCTCTTGCGAAATTCAGGGGTTATTACAAATGCAGCAGTTTGAGAGGTTGCCCCGCAAGAAAACACGTTGAAAGGGCTTTAGACGACCCAACTATGCTTATAGTGACTTACGAAAGTGAACACAATCACTCATTGAATCTGAAAGACTCGTCGGCAACCATAATTTTTGAATCTTCTTAATTTCTACCATCATCTAAAGGCGTAAAAATGAAGCTTTCTAACCTTTAAGCTGTGAAGGGATGTGAGTATGTTAATGGGTCTCAAATGTCAACTAGGAAGCTTGCATTTCACTATCTTTGTACCCTTCTAAGATCTGTTATGTTGTTTGAAACTGAAAGATAGACACGAAAGTTAAAGTTATGGAAGGTGAGAAAAGAGATTGTGGATTCGGTGAGCATTAAAGAAAATTGCAATCATTCTGATTTTTTAAATTTTATTTTATAAAGAAACTTGTAAGTTGGTTTGTTCTAGAAGGTTAAAATAATTATCTTACACTTGTAAAAATTATGGTTGAGTTATCTTGGATATAAGGCTAATGCTAATGGTAACCGTAAATATTGTGGTTACACTCCGTCAATCAGTGCTACATCAGCTTTCTTTTTTCAAAATTACACTCAATCATAATTTGCTAATAAAGCGACCGCAATCACAACTAAAAACATACATCACAAAAATCAAATAAAAAAAACTACACCACACAAAACAAATCAATTCTTATAATTGACAACCCAACAATAACTTTGCAAAAGGTTAGAAGTGACCGGTCACAAATCCGGTTGGCCTAATGTAGAGAACTCGGTCAACTACTCGATTGAGAGGCAATCAACTATGCCGTCAATTTAGATGCATATATTTCATGACATCAAGAAGAAATAAAAGTACAAGAAATAGTATATGAAATATTATTTATTACACAGTCAACGGATATAATTAAGCAATAAGTATTTTTGATCAAACAATGCAAGATTGCAAGTATGAAACTCACATGTATTACGGAGGACGTTTTAACGTGAGTTCATGTGAGAAGTCTCATTTTTCTTTCCACCATGTTCCAAAATTTTGGACATCTCGTTTCCATTTTATTGTGAACACATATTTTTTATACAAGGTTTCAAAACTAGCTGATATAATCCCAAAACATGCAAGGTTGCAATAACCAAACGTGATTAAACTTGCTACACGATAATAGCCAAAATACATGTAGCGTTATTAAAAAACGAATGACATTGAACCCAATCTCTTACAATTAAACTGAAAAATGTAAAGATGTCAAAATCCAATCAATTATCAATTAGATGCCATTGAGGCTAAGCTTGAAGTCAAGTTAACCATAGTTTGTTGTCTACAAACTTGATGAGAAAATGAAAGTTAATTGACTAACATTAGCTTAATATATTAGTAGAATTCACTTCAACTGATTAAGTAGAACAAATACCAAAGTTCAGTTAGTACGTACACATAAAGCATAAGTTATGTTGCTTCTTTTCATCCCATATGCTATCGATGTTCTATAACCCGATAACACATACTAAAATAAGCAAACAGAATGGACTATTAAGGATCGCATGTAATACCAATATATGATTATTCATGTATGTAAGAGCTCTAGGTGCCAAAACAAGGAGATTCTTGTGCCACGCCACCTCGCCGCCACATCAAGATCCCATTTTTCCACAACTAACCACAACAAACCCACTTCTCACTCATAACAAACCTCAACCTCTTCATTCGCCCACCACTACCACTTTATTTTTTTTATTCAATTTCCAAATAAACTAAATTCATTGTATTAAAAATAAAAATACAATTTATACTAAAAAAAAAAAAAATTATAAACTAAAAAAAAAAACAAAACAAAAAAAACAAAACCGACCCTTCTTCTTCTTCTTCCCTTCTTCTTCCCAAAATACACACACACACAAAACACACCTCAGATTCACACATATATTACACACACACATATATTACACACATACACACATATAACGGATATATATGCGTTTATTTGCTTTTGTGTCAGGTGAGCATCTCGTCGTCTCCACGATTTGAACGAACGACGAAGCACGGCGTGCTTCCACGGTGTCACAACGAAGCTCGGAGGCGATGACCGACGACGAAGGCACGACGAGACCCACACCGGTGATCTAAGCCTAACCTAAGCAGCGTGTAGGACCTTAGTTTTATCAACCTTATCACTTTACCAAGCAAACCCAACACGTATACAAGTATACCCACGTGAAACAAACACAAACAAAGCTTAGAAATAAGATGAGAAAGATGGTGACTTGAATGATATATAAAAACCGTGTATATGTTGTGAGATAAGATATGCAAACAATAAGTTGTATATTCCTTGAGAGAGAAATACACACACACACACACACTTTCAAGCACACCCCTCAAATGACCATTTGAGGGGTATTTATAGTACAAGACTTGAAAACCTAAAAGGCTTTCTTATGGGCTTGGCTGGGCTTTCGTGGACTTGGGCTCGACATGGGTTACACGCCATTATTCAATGCTAGCTTAACTAAACTAAAGCCCATTTAGCTTAGTCCAATCCACGAGTCCGTTGACTATTCTATCACGATATCTAACACACGATACAAAGTTCCTAAACGTGAATGACCATCACTTTTAATAAAACTATTAAGGCTAACAATCTCCCCAAGGGGTGGTCATTCAAATGATGCTCCACTGATTAGGTCTCTACTTTTCTTGAGCTAGGACTTTGTGTGTAGATATAGAATAGTCTTGATTCTTTGTTCCTTCATGCTTTGTGATCGATAATGTGGTTGTCCGCCGTTGTCAACTTCGCTGGTTAGGTGTCTCCACGCCTTTCTCCACTTCTTTCTCCACCATGCTCACACTTCTATTTGTCTTTTCGTTACCAATGATGTAGTTCTGAGTCTTTAAACTTTGTAGATTCTTTGACATTGACGAAGAATCATCTCCTTTGATTATGATGAGAACTTTCATGTGTTGTTGGTATGAGCATGTGGCGAGTCTCGCACGATCCATCCGCTCCGAGCTTCCATAAGAAGAAAACATAAAACATTGTTAGTAATAAGCGGATTCCAGACATACAAGTTTGAATTTCGAGGGTGTTAACAAAGATAGTGTGAAAACACGCCTCTAGTTCTCACAGAGGCCGCTCATGAACCGGAGTCCCACAAGTGAGATAACACGATATACCAAGTACATCTGATTCGGATGAGTCGCCGAGGTACACCAAGCATCACCCCACGATCAGACCGCTTTGAGACACACTAAGCGTAATCCACGGAGAATTACCGAAGTGACTGTTGCCGTGGTCTGTTTGATGTTGACCGCAGAATTTCCATTCAATCAAGATTACAGTTGTAAAACTCCTCATAAATGTTCCGCAGATTGCTAAGACTGCGTATGACTCTAGAATGTATCACTTGTGTTCTTATTGATGAACAACAAGCGATGATATGTCATGTGTTCCTATGAGATCTTTTGATGAATCTCGTAGCTCTAGACTCAATAGTGCATTTTGGTTTTCCGAGCGAGAGACTAGGAGAGGGTCTCCTTCTTCAATATCAACAATCTCAAGAGAAAGTCGATAGATTATGTAGGGTTCCAGTGAGAATGAAACAAATCCTTTTAAGAGGAATTGAGTGGCTAGAAGGTTTAGTGCAAGCGTCATTGGGTCCATGACGCCTTTGTCTTCAATACCGGTGTCATCTAGTGACAACCAAGAGTATATGTATTGAACCCGGTTTCGCCCTAAGGTTGAATATGGAGGGCTATTTCTTTTCACCCTTTTTATTACTTTTCTTTTAATTCTTCAACCCTTCTTCTCCTTTCTCACATTACTCCTTTTTCAATCATTCCTAAGGACTTCTAGTTCTAAACTATTTGTGATGTCCTTGGGTAGATCCCTCCGGCTCTGGCGGATCATAGGACTAATTTCCTATCCTTAGTCACCTTATAACTCCATGACCGCCCTATTGTTGCCATAAAACCATTTTCATGAAAATCTCTCGAGTGTTTATGATAGAAAACATGTTTGCAACACTCCGTGAGTTTTGTATTTTAGAAACACTCCCCTTCACATGTGCTTATATGTTTTGATGTAAATCGCACATAGAGGGTAGAGTTCGTGACGCTTTGAATTGATCGACTTTAAATGAACAAGACCGATTCGAGACACGTTTACATCACTAGAGAACTAGCTTGAAATTATTACCCGTCCTGGTCAAGTCCATAGAAAGTTTCTCGAGATGGTACATTTCCTGACTTTAATTCCCGTCAATTCATTGGTTCCGTCTGAGTCGAGCTCATTTTGAGATTCAAACCACGACCATTAAACTTTTTTTTTAATCACATTTTAATCACGTCTCCTCCCCCTCAAAAATAGCATATACATGATATTTTTTATATCAACGGATTAAACAACATTTTAGAAATTTGTGGGGAGATAAACGGATTTGATTTAATCATGAATTTGGAACATTTTTGTTTTATACTCCCCTTTAATAAAGCATACTCAATTAAAGGGTTGTAGAGGAGTTATCTTGAGCATAAAATATTTTGAAAGATTTTGAAAATCTTTTGAACAATCTTGAAAAGGTGCTCAAGATGATGATGATTTTCACTATTTTTAAATGTAGTGCAATCAAGCGTACACCACATTTTTCGATCAAAGCACGAGTTTTGATTTGAAAATAATCAAAAGTCATCATTTGGTCCGGGTTTCATCTTGATGTATACGAAAGCCATTTTATTAAGAAATTTTGAGAAACGACATGTTTTAGAAAACAATTAAAGAACTCTCGCTCAAGCATCCAGACATGCCCGTATCATTGTTGAATGACATTTCTAGATACGCATGAATATCGATTATACAAGAGACATGTCGTGGGAAGAATATTTTGTATTTTGATTTTCTATTGTTTTTGTATTTTTGAAAGTTTTATATTTTTATATTTTGTTTTTGTTGTTTTTCAAATTTTGTATTTTGTTTTTCAAAAATATTTACAAATAAGCTTTTGGAAAATCATTTTCAAGAAGATCGAGAAGACGATCTAACTCCTCGGGGTTAGGCTTCAGATTCCAATTCGTCGAACTAAATACTCAAACCTTTCTTTTGGAAGGGCTTTAGTTAATAGATCGGCGAGTTGGTAATCGATCTTCACGAAGAATAATTCAACAATACCATTTTCGACGTACTCTTTGATGAAGTGATAGCGGACTCGATATGCTTAGTCTTTGAGTGGTGAACAAGATTGCATGATATGGCTATGGCACTTTTCGAGTCACAATACATAGGTATTTTATCGAAAGTAAAGCCATAATCTGTGAGTTGTGTTCTCATCCATAGAACTTGAGCACAACACGCAGACAGAGACACATACTCGCCTTCGCCGGTTGATAGTGCAAGACAATCTTGTTTCTTTGAAGACCATTGACTAACTTTTCTCCCAAAATTGTGCTCCTCCGGATGTACTTTTGTCAGAACTTGATCACCGCGTGGTCCGTGATCCGAAAAGGCAATTAGATCAAACCGATTCCTTCGGATACCAAAGTCCCATGTGAATGGATGTCTTCGTGTACCGAAGATCCGTTTAACCTCTTTGAGGTGCGATTCGGTAGGCTTAGCTCGAAACCGTGCTAATAAGCAAACAAAGAAATGAATATCCGTCGACTAGCAAGAAGATACATGAGAGAACCAATCATGCTCGATATTTCTTGGATCAATAGGTTTCCCAAACAAATCGGCTCCAATTTTTGGTGAGGTTACCATTGGTGTTCCAACCGAGTCACGCTTATCCATACCATGATTTTCAAAATCTCGGTTGTATACTTAGCTTGATTTATAAAAATTCCACGAGGGACCGATGTATTTGTAAACCAAGAAAGAATTTTAGTTCCCCATCATGGACATTTCAAATTTGCTTTTCATGAGATTTTCAAAATGTTTTGAAAGATTCGGATTAGTGGACCCAAAGATGATGTCGCCCATAACCGAACAATCAAAATGTCGTTTTGCATTTTGTGTAAACAAGGTAGGATCAACTGCTCCTTTGGTGAAATTGTTTTGGATCGTGAAAGAGGACAGTTCGTCATACCACGCCTTGAGCTTGTTTTAAACCATATATAGCCTTTTGAGTTTGTAGACGAGTCCGGATGTTCCAAGTCAATGAAGCCTTCGGGCGACTCACGACACTTCTTCTTTCGTAGTTCCATTCAAGAACGCGGTCTTAATGTCCATCCGATAAACCGTGATGTTTTGTGAGTGATAGGCCAAGAATATCCCGATCGCTTAAGTCTAGCTACCGCGCGAATGACTCTTCAAAGTCTATTCCTCCTCTTGTCGTATCCTTTGGCCACAAGACGAGCTTTGTTGCATAATTACGGTCATTTCTTCATCCCGCTTGTTCTTCCATAACCATTTAAGATCAATGACTCGAACGTCAATGGGTCTTGGAACCTTTCCCACGAGTCATGTAGACGGTATTGAAGAAGTTCCTCCCGCATTGCTTCTATCCATGCGGGATCTTCCATTGCCTCACGAATGTTCTTTGGCTCTAGATTGCTAATTGAGCAAAGGTAAATGCACAAGACGCAGCCTGCGGGCAAGTTAGCGCCTCGTCCGAATTGGCCTTGAAGGTTCACCAATAACTTGTTCAATTGGGTGGTCTTTTGTCCACTTCGTAGTAGAAGGATACCGCTGGTTAAACGATGCGAGTTAGATGGTTCTCGTAAGCTCGAGGATGATTCGGTGATTCCGTAGCAAATGGGTTTTCAAATAATTCTTCATCTAACGTTGCATCGCTCGTTTTGGTTTTGCTCATCAACAACCGGTAGAACGGGTGCAATAACCGGAGTAGATGTAGATGATGTTGATGGAGTTGGTGCATCTGTTTCGACCGTTGTAGATGCATCTTCCGTTGGTGGTGGAGGATGATTTTGAGCGGGTGCGGCATGGAATGATGGTTTGATGCATTTGTCAAGTTCCACCATAGTATTCATCGAACATTAACTCAAGAAATTCTCCCATTCTTGTTCTTTAGGATTTTCAAATGAAGTTGATTGAGCTCTTTGAGGTACGAGTCCCGAATCGATGTGTCCAAGTCTCGCTCGGTTTAGTGCGGGTTCTAGAGCGAGTCTCTCGAAGCCATTTGTGAAATTTCACAACGTCACATTCATCGCTCCATGATCCTCCTTAGCCTTCTCTTATACACCCCGAATGCCCTCGAGTTATCTCGAATATCCAATGAAGATTCCAATATCACCTTTTGCTTTCGCTTTTCCAAGATCTTCTCTGTCATTCGTGGGATAGCACAAAGCGCCAAACACGTGAAAGTAAGAGATATCGGGTTTTCGTTGTTCACAAGCTCATATGGGTTTTATTGAATCTTGGATGGATTAGGGATCGGTTCGAGTGAAACAAGCAAAGGCAACAAAGATCGCCCGTAGAAATAACGGTGCACTAGAATAAATTAGCATTGTGCGGCAGCTTCCACAAGAGTTCTATTTCTTCTTTCAACTACCCCATTCTCACGTGGAGTTCTAACGGTGATGTCCGATGAGTAATTCCAACATCTTCAAAATAAGCTCTTAACTCCCGATTAGTGAATTTCGTGCCGTTGTCTCGTTCTTACAACCCCATCGGAGTTTGAAGAAGTACTTGAATACGCTTCAAAAGGTGATGATGATGCTCGGTGCTTCGTCTTTTGATCTCGTAAACTTAACCCATATCTCGAATAATCATCGACGATAACAAGAATATACTTTTTCCCGTTAATGCTTTCAACTCTCATTGGGCCACATAAGTCCATGTGCAATATATGCAACTTTGCTTCCGAACTAGGTACTGATTTGGGTTTATATGATGCTCTTTTGCTTTTCCTTGTTCACATGATGGACATAAGTGATCCTTGTGTATTTGAACTTTGGAAGTCCGTTGACGATGTTGTCTTTGGCAATTTTGTTGATGGTGTCAAATTGAGATGGGATAACCGTCGTGCCACAACCGTGGATCGTGTTCCGGATGCTCGTGTCATAAGACATATTGGTGATGAAGAGGCCATTTTGTTGATGTCGATAGCATACAAGTTTGTATCACGATTCCCGTTAAGAGATCGGTGCCATCCAAGTTTCTAACGAAGCAAGCATTTTTCCTAAAAGCAACCTCTAAATCTGCATCACGAATCGCCTGACCGAAAACAAATTGTGTCCCAACCCTTCGACATAGTAAACCCGAGTGATCAAATAATTTCCAAACGGTAGATCTCCATAACCCATGATAGTCTGCTACATGATCATTTCCAAAACGACGGTTCCCATGAATTTCGATTTAAATTGATCACAGACTTGATTCCCGGTCATGTGCTTGGAGCAACCCGAGTCGACGATCCAAAGACATATTTCGATAACCCGCCAATCACGTAAGAAGAAGATTTTGGAAACCGTTTCGATTTTGGTTCCTTTGGGTTAGAGGTAAAATCGATCACACTCATGAAGTCATCTATTGGTAAGACAGTGCATCACTCATTCTTCCATTCTCGAGTGTGAAAGTTCTACCGTTGGTTTCAAATGTCATCCCTAAAGTAAACATTATGCTCTCTATCAAGAGTGTAAAGCCTAAGTCTCGCGACTAGTCTTCCTATTCTTTTAGCATAAGTTCTTTTGGGAACATTCTTCTTAATGAGCTTAACAATCTCATTCTTAGAAACACACTCATCATGAACATTAGTTAAAGATTTCTTGCCGCTTAAACAAGCAGATTCAATGATTCATTAAACTT
>CM040239.1:238611756-238648847 GCA_022545495.1 Chrysanthemum lavandulifolium | reverse complement strand
TTGTAATTTTCTCAAAATTTTAGATTTCTCACCAAAGGACTAAATATGACAATTTATGATTTTTAAAAGACCTTTGGTGATTTTTCTTTTGAAATTTTGGCTCGTGGACTATTTTTGACAATTTTGAAACTGGGGACTAAACCGCAATTTTGCAAATTTGATATGTTTTCATCCGATTTTGATATTTTGCATTTAAAACACATAAAACACTCGATTTGTGATATTTTGATCATTTTGATGTGTTTCGAGTGTTTTCATGATTTTGCGCTTATATTGTACAAAATGACGTAGTATTTAGACACTCATCAAGAGTCCATCAAATGTCATGGCTATGGTAACCGCCTCATGCAAGTTAGTGCTTTGCGTTGATGACATCATTCTAATAGCTAGAGACAATCCATCGGTGTACCTTTCAATCTTAAGGGCCTCAAGACGAACCATTTCGGGCAAAGCAACGACAACTCTTGGAAGCGATTGTAAGCCGTCATGTCGCTACCCTTAACCTTATGGTTCCAATTCAACTTCTAACTTCTTAACCTTATTCCTAGGACAATAATTTTGATCAAGAGCCTTAAACTAGGTCCAAGTCATGCCATAGGCTATCTCACTTCCTACAGATCTCGTGATAGTTGTTCCACCAAGTCAACGCTTCATCCTTCGAGTTTACATCACAGACTTAACCTTGGAATCCTCATCACATTTACTAACGGTAAACACGGATTCGCTTTTCTCCATCCACCTTGTTATGTAAACCACCCCGGTTCCTCCGAACTCGATGGGACCACGTAATCGAAACTCCTTGAGTACAAACTCGAGCTCGATAAAGCGCTGGTTCCACCAAAGGTGTTTGAGTGATTAGACTCAACAGCAACCTCGCCTACATGTTGTGTCACGAAATGGTCGATGTGGGCTTGATTCAAAGGCGGAGGGTTCGGTGGGACATGACCATTCTCAGCTTGGTCATTAACGTGCGGGTTCTCAACAGCGGGGTTGTCAGTGTTCTGGTTCTCAACGGGTGGAGTGGTCAGGGTCGGACGATGACCTCGATGGACAGGAGTAACCACAGCAGCGATAGCTGCTCGGGTGGTCCTAAGCGGGTTTCGTCTTGGTGCCATTGATCTGAAGGTTAACATAAGAGTTTCATAAGTGCACAACTCACGTTCTATTAGATAGGGTTTGGTCTCAAGGGATATCGAATACCGCACAAATACATAATCAAGCTAACAAGGATAATACTACATCATGACAAAATAACGAAAGACCGAATCAAAATCAAAGGATGCACTTTCTAATAACCATAACTCATAGTTTTCAAAGTGCAATACATAAAAGGATACAGAGTAATCAAAAACGATCATAACAACGAAACTAAAAAGATAACTAGGATAGTCTACATCTCGAACCGGGACCTCGCCTTGAGATGGTACAATGCTATGAACCTAAAACAATCTAGTCGCGATCACGCAAATCTAACTGATCTCCTAACATCGTCCATAACTTTCCTAAGTGAGGAGATCTCAAGACGTTGAGAGTCGAGATCTCTCCCTAGATCCACGACCTCCTTCTCTAGCTCGCCGACCTTGCGCCATGGCGCATGATCTGCCTCTCGGTGTCATACACTGCCCTGCAGTTCCCTACATGCTCCTAGAGCTCTTACATGCCTTCCCTCAGAATCATAGTCCTCCCAACTACAGAACCTAAATCGCTCTCAAGTCCTCTATACTAACCTCAACACTCCAACTAGTCGATCCGACAACCGACTAAGCCTAACACCGGGATATAATCCGCCCCAAATCGTACCTGCCTCCATACTCTTCGGCTCAAGCAATCTCCGATGGCATATCCGAACCTAGTGGGCTACCTATCTCGGTGAGTGAGGAGGTGAGTCAAAGTCAAGGGCTTCCTAGGAGAACCAGCCTGTGCAAGCAGGGTGGAGAGCTGGTCTCGAGAATGCGCCGAATGCGCAGGACTCAAGTGACGGAGTACCCGGATATGGGATATCCTCCTCATCCTCGCCTCCCGATGGTCCACATCCTCCTCTACATACTCCTCCTCATCCTCATCCTCCTCCTCATCCTCATCAACAGGGGAGTCCATGAGTCTGTGTCTCAGAAGGTGAATCTCCTGGTGGTACAAGAGGGATCTAGGTCTTCTATGAGATGGTGATGCGGTGGTGATGACAGGAGAGAGTAAGATGAAAGGTGCATAGGTTATGATGGTGGTCGAATGCATATACGAGCAAGACTTACGAGTAAGTCTAGAGTCCGGACTCGAGCTAAGACCGATGCAATGTAAGTCGCCTAGAAGAGCTAGGGCGATCGATGATGATGAAGTGAAAGTAGGATATCGGGCAATCACATAGGGATCATCAATGCGCAATGGGCCATCGAGTCCGTGGCCGGGAAGAAGTAGCAGCAAGGATCTCCTCAGACACATCATAAGCTAGTGAAGGCATGGTCTGTGACAAAGGCATAAGGTAGGTATAAGTGTTTGAAAATGACTAGTTCTAAAAGCGCATCATCAAAACAAAACATCTATCACGTAGTAAAAGCATTTAAAAAAAAGGTACTGCATTACACAAAATATGCATTTAAACAAAAACGCATAAGTCCTATTCTATCACATAATTCATGCATCATATACTCCCAAGTCACATCAATCATATATCAAGCTCATAATATCCCAAAGTCAATAAACATATCTCAATAATCAAATCACAGCTCATACCATACTCAAATCATGAGGCTTCGCTTGGCGGTGGCATGCGTCTACGAGGATCAATTTTCTAAAAGTGGTTATAGTTTAGGTTTTATTGAATACCTAGTTCTCTATTACCTTGGCTCGATATCAATCAGAACACCTCAAATCTCGGTGACAATGGAAGACTTAAACAAGTTTTCATGCATCGGATGGACACATCACACAAGTATAGCAAACAAGATAGTCGATTATAGTTCAAAACCAATCCCATAATTAGTTATCCAAATACAATCATCCCAAAATAGTCAAATGTAAGGCCCAACATAGATTATAAAATAGGTCCGCATAATATTATCGAGTTTAAATATGATCCTTCAACTATGCCTCATTGCAAGCCTCCATGTAACGAGCATTCCAAACATCAACTTAATTACCCGAGAAAAACATGCTAAAAGGTCACTCTTATTGGTGAGTTCATAGGTTTAAGTACAAATTCAATAGTGGACCTATAAGAGTTTATTTGCTATGCGAGACTAAGATAGATACATAATAAACATACCAATCACATACCAACAACACAAACAGATCACAGCAGGGCCCTAAGCGACTCTAGCCAGCATAGTCGTAGCAAGGCCTAGAACAAATGCTACCCTGGACTAGGTCGGAGTAGATATCTATTCTTAGCTAGGCAACAGTTTCATAGCAAATGATTGCTACCCTAGACTAAGGCAACATCTACCACATATCTATCTAAACTAGTCAAGACATAAGCAAATCAAAAGAGTTTAAGAAGGTCCAAAAGAGTAGCATGATTTCACCCCAATTTAGTTAAAACAGAGATAAAAGGGGCTATGAAACTCACCTCAAGCAAGCAAAGCACAAACAAACACTAGCAACTCGTGATAACAAATTTAACTCCTACTCAAGAATCATCGACTCAAGACAACCTATTAATATAAACCAATTATTAATATATATTACCAACTTCAATATTATCTACCCCAAATGTATTCCTCTTATTATCTCAAAAATATCTCGCTTCACCATTTAGTTACTAGCGTTTGGTATCATCGTGTGTGTGTGGTATCGACTTGACAAGACACCATGAATGCACTCAAATGATCACAATGTGACTCATAACGACACAATGAGACGTCTAAGCGATAAGCTTTATAGTTTAATAAGTTTCGGAATAAATAGTTGGGATCTTATCGAATTCGTCAATTCGATAAACTTAACGATTTAGTCATGTCACTTATTATCCCAAAAATTAGTCACATCCTAACGAGTCATAAGGATAATTCTCCCATTAATAACGTTATCCTACGTACATAACAGGCTCTTATTAGATTCGTCAACCTAATAAGTTCTCTATCTACGTGATTGACGCTATTAATGTTAGGTCATCCGTAACCCACGCACAACACATAAATAGTATTAAATGCTCATAAATGGCACTTTCGATAAACGTGCACTCGAAACATTTAATAACTCATTAATTACCAAATAATTATATTTTTAGACATTTGTTTCCTTTTAAAATATAGGATAACAAGCGAGTCTTGTTATCGAATGTTTTATATAAAAACCATTTATTATTTATATTTCTTAGTTTTATTTATTTGTTTATATATATATTACGTCAATTTTCAATATAAGTTTCGAGTCGTTATTCGTTTCGAGTTCACAAGCTCGAGTCATGACCTCTCGGCTCTATACGTTCTATTGTCCAATATATACTAAAGTCCATGTTACGGCGTTGTCGAGGTCAACCAAGACTAAAGAGTCAAGGTAATACCGACGTTGCGCAAAGTTTACATTTATAATATTAAGTCCAAAATAAACAATCACAATATCTCAAATCAACCTCAATTCAACTCATATCAATCTCGCTATCCAAACAAACTACTAAACATACCCAGTAACCAATGTCACGACCCTAATGGTCTTGACATCGTCCCTTAAAACCACGTGAACCAAACAAGCTTTGTAAGCTCTTCGCCCCCGCCTCATCCAAACTTCAACAATAACAACCAATATGTTACCACAACGACCCGACCCGGACCCGTGGTCCATGAGGTCTCGCTCACACCTCCAACGCCACCAACATGGTCCCAAATGGTCCATGTGGCTCGTTCCACATACCCATATCCATCCAAACACTCCCAAATGGCTCTTTCAATTCCCAAACACCATCAAACATCAAAACCCATCAACTAGTTATGACCAAGAACACATAAAAATGTAAAAACACATGAACATGACACAACACACTAGTTTACATGTTTTATTAGTTTTAAACCCGTTTTAGACCCGTGTTCATCAAAACCCAACCATGGAGCTCACGTTCTCGAGACAATATGTCTCGTACGTGGCTTCCCATGACTCAAATGAGTCGTTATAAAGCTCCTTTTACCTTTATCAAACCCGATCTACAAAACAAGATGAAACCTTAGAAATTGGCCGAAGTGGGCTAAGGGTGCTTGATTAAGGTTAGGGTTTGGTTTAAGAGAGAGAGATTAAAGAGAAAGTGGTGTGTGTTTTTAAGAGAGAAACAAAGGTGTATATGTGTAGGGTGAGTGGTATATATAGTGGACATGAGGACTTAATAATAAAAGGAAATGGGAGGGGGGGTGGCCGGCCATAGCAAAGAAGGGGGGCCAAACCCGCAATTTTTCATAAACTATCCCGTTTTTTCTTTCCCGAGCTCATATTTTACCCTACGTTTTTCCACTAATTTTGATTATTTACGCGTCACGTTTCGTGTTACGGTTTAAAAGTTACGTTATCTCTCGTTATAAGATTTTATTGTGCCGAATCAAATAAAGGCCTATCGCAACGGGTTATAACTCATACGACGACTCATACGATAATAAAATAAATCATAAAACCAATAACGATATTAAAACAAGTCATGGTTAACCGAATAGCTCCTAAAGGCAACTACTCGGTCTAACTTAGTGTAATGTGGTTACCTAAATGGGCTCCCTAATTGCTAGTTGTCACAACTTAGAACTACCTCATCATCTTTCAACAACCTTACCATTTTTGAACTACCTCACCACCTTTTCTTCATATTTTCTGCTCTTTTTTATTGTATTAGCCCCAGCACATCTACATGCTTCCACATCCCTACCACACGAAGCTAAGACTTGCTTCCAATAATTTCTCTTAAACCACAGTTGATACCCATTGGCCACCCCATAATTGGCTAAAGCAAGTTTTAGTTGTTCATGGGTCTCAAATCTCATTCCTAATATAGGTACCATTTTATCCCAATCCTGTAGGATCATGTCTTGATAAATAATACTGCTTAGCTCTATACTTAGGATCTATATTATCCGGGTCTTCTAACACTTCTATTGCATTTACATTGACAGGTTCATCAATGAAACCTCTAAAGTGACCACTATTATAGCACAATTTGTTAAGAAAAGAGTCTTTGGTAATGGCAATCTTAATTTTACATTTTCATCACCTTCAGTAAAAAATTCCACATCACCTAAATCTTCATCACTAGAACAATAAGCATCACTAGATTCATTTCCCAAATCAACATCAATGGATTCTCTTCATCAAAATGTTCAACATACAAATCAACTACCCATTTAGATTCAAAACCACATGTTAAAAATGCCTCAACATCAGCAATGGGGATCCTACTTTGCAATAATAAAGCCTCCTAAGTGGATAATGCACTAAATGTCTAACTACATATGAAAGATCAACGCATTGCATACCTTCAAACTTAAGATATATGATTTGCTTTTCATCTGCGTTCATATAACCGGAAGGTTTTATTGTAAAAAGGTCATCGTGTTTTAGGTTAACTGTGAAAACACGACTCTTGTCAGTTTATCTTTACCCATTTTGATTATTACATAGATTAAAAAATTAGGGTTGTGGAATTGGGAATTAGGGTTCAGGTGAAAATTGGGGGGAAGCAATTTTGGTAAAGTGTTTGTTGACTATCGTTATAATATGTTAGGTCAACGTGTTTTTATAAAAAAATGATTTTTTATTAACTTTATTAAACTCTCGTACGATGGTAACCGGTTGCAATCGGTTACAAGTTGCAAAGATAGACTATATGGGTAACATTTGAACAAATTCAACAAGTTTGATAGGTGATATTAGTATTTTACAAAAGTTCGTTACCAACAATTGAAATTTTTTAAAAATTCATGGCCAATTTATAGAATTAACCCTTATTCGGTTACAAGATCATACCATAGTTAAAAAGAAAAGTTCCAAGCAAGATCTGCTACCTTTAAAAATAATGAACAAAAAGGTCCAAATGTGAGGTTTCGAAAACATTCTAAAAACCTATAACACACTTTTCAATATAATATTTGAGCAGGAACTAGGATTGATTTTTGAGCCATGACACGATTACAAGACTATTAATTGGGTTGGGCTTTGCCTTAGGATCAAGCTTATAACAATCATCGGCTGGCTTCAGACCCGGCATGGGCTTTTTCAGATCGGGCTATGACTTGTCAACGTAATACATGGTGCAAAGTGCAAAGTACAAACCAGTAGATATATTAACAATACTGTTTTTTTAAAAGAAAGATATATTAACAATGATTGTGTTGTGATAGCTATTTTATTTAGCGAAAATGATCGTACCCATTTTGAATGGGTTGTGTCTGCACTCACTCAAACTTTAACTCATTCTCAAAAATAGTCATCAATGTCGGTATGAATTTACACTATATACACGAGATTGAGTGTATGGCCAAGAATGAGTTTCTAATTAATTCATACACAATGTCGGGTAAGAAAATTAAAGACATACACGTCATTGTTTTTTTAATATTCCCCGCGCCTCCCAAGACCAATATAGTGTATATCTTTTAACTACATACACGAGATATGACAGAATCTGAAAAGCACTATGTTAATGTCGGGTATCTTGTGATATAGAGAAGAAAAATATACGACATTATTAAATATGCATACTAATTCTAGCCCTAAACAATTTCGGGTAATTTAATACCCTACATACACGACATGATTTTTTATTTAGTATGAGACCAAGCCTATGTCGTGTATAATCACATAAAATGTTTTTGGATGTGAAATGTAGCCCTAGATAATGTCGTGTATATATTTCGGGTTTAGGGTTTTTTAATCTCAAAATGAAATGGTAAATGACAACCTAGATTTTTCAAGTGTATATATATAGACCTAGAAACTTGTATAGACACACATATCACACACGTAAAATCTCTTCAATGGCTAAAATGAGGAATGTGTAAAATGGATAACCCGACATTGTTTTAGAATGTGTTTTGATAATTTTGATGAAGAAAATGGCTCGTGTATATATTCTACTCTACATGGATGATCAAATCAATCTCATTTACTCATCTACCCTTTGAATGATCAAATCAACCATTTGCTTTTCACCTTTCTCCTTCCCAATGCCACTATCGACATATCTAGGGCTAGAATTAGTTTGCATATTTAATAATGTCGGTATTTTTCTTCTCTATATCACAAGATACCCGACATTAACATAGTGCTTTTGATTTTGTCATATCTCGTGTATGTAGCTAAAATGTATACACTATATTGGTCTTGGGGCGTGGGAATATTAAAAATAATATCGCTTATGTCTTTAATTTTCTTACCCGACATTGTGTATGAATTAATTAGGAAACTCATTCTTGGCCATACACCTCAATCCGGGTGTATATAGTGTAAATTCACACCACATTGATGGGTATTTTGAGAATGAGTTAAAGTTCAGAGGTAGAGACACAACCCATTCAAAATGGGTAGACAATAATTTTCGCTTTTATTTAACTACTAACATGGTATCCGCGCAAAACAATAGATTCAGAGGCGAAGGTTGTTTAACAATTTTTGAATTTTACGTTTTTTTTACAAATATTGTTTAACAATTTTCTATAACGAATGATAATTTCTAGAGATTGTGTTTCTTGTGAGATTGTGAAGAATTAATATGCCATATACAAATTTAAAAGTTATTAATTTTAACTATAAACATAATAAATTCATTATATTAGTTATATTTTATTATTATACCTTACGATTTAATGTTATAAGTTAATGTGTTATTAGTGCATTATTAAATTTTATTTTAATAACTACTAATAATAGAAGGTGTGTTAGATTAATTTTTTAAGAGATAGAAGGTCACAAATACATTATAATGAGTAAAATTTTATAAGTTTTGATAAACATAGTCCTAAGTGTTATGTTTAAGAAACAAAATATGCATAATGACGATACACAAAATCGCTTAGAAGTTAAATGCAATGGTTGAGCGCTTATTATTAAAGGTACAATTAGTTAACGTGTGTCAAAATATCTTAAACATATCCCTTTACAATTTCCTTTAATTATTTATAAATATTTTTATGAAACCATGTCGACCCACCTTTGTTAACTATAAATTTCGGTCTTCACACACCATCCTACAAGATCCATAAAATCGATGAGGTTAATATCACATCATTTTTTCTTATACTTACACCACATTGTATAACATCAGAATACACACCGCATGATAAGAATGCATAATGTGGTGTGGTATAAAAAAAGTCATAAATATCAACACCCAATCGATACATCAATAAGACAATGACCCTTCACAATTGGGTTATAACTTGGCTCGACACACTCGTGACTGCATACGACCCCACGTCACTGTGCCACATCGCCTCCTCCCATGACCGCATGACGCACTGTGCCACAAACAGATGACCGACGTTTTTTTTTTTTTTTTTTTTTTTTTTTTTTTAATTCAAACATTTTAAACATCAAATTTAAAATCATTAAAATTAAAATAAACATTACAATACTAAATTAAAATAAACATTACAATACTTAAACTAATAATCTAAACCGTAGCGTTCTCGATTGTTGCCTTGACTTTCACATTCTTCTAGTTGTCGTCCGATCAAAGTTGGGTCGACGGGGGTATTGTAGAAGATTATGCCATCTCCGCTTGATAGCCTCAAGAGCTCAAGTTTCTTTTTTCATCTCCACTCTTTTTCCTCAACCGTATGTACGCATCTTCTAACCCTCCTTATTCTTACCTTTCTCCCTTGACGACTTCTTGAATTTGAAGAAAGTTTTGGCGATAGATTTTACAAATGATTCCGATGGTTCATCATAAGCACGAGAGGAGGATGATTTCTTCCTTGCTTTGTCACGACCTATCGGCCGTGATTCTCTAGTCTCGCTCATCATCGAATCATCAACATCTTGGACATCCAAAGGATCACGAGCTTGGGTCAACCCGATGTAGTGGTAGAACCCTTTGTTTTCTTCCGACTATTCGCTTGGAAAGTCGGCATCTCGTTGTTCTTCCAAGCATCATGACCCTTTAAAACTTTCCAACACCTCCAAAGTGAAATCATGACCGACGCCATACGGTATTCTCTAAGAGCTTTTGAAGTGTCGTCTATATCATTCTCACCACTTCCATGGTTATTCTTGATATTATCAATGATATCGCAATAATTACCAACCCTACTACGAATCATATTCTTCCATTTGGTAGTGATTGAGTCGTAGGTTCGGTCTGAGCCAGTTTCGTTTTTAAAGTATTCTATCACTAACTCTCAAAAGCGGAAGCGGTTGTATGCGTTCCTCTCTCGAGTTTTCGACACATGAACCCAATCTTTACAAAGCGCGATCACTTCCGCCTTTGTCCATGCTTCAAAGGTCTTCGCTTTCGCCTTTCTTGCTTGGTCCTCTTCGCTTTGTCCTTGGCCTTAAAGTACGCCTTGATGGTCGCTTTGGTTTGATGGGGACATTTCTTCAAGATCGCTTGTTATTTCATCATCGAATCTTCAACGGAATGGAATCATGGTACGAACCGTGGTGCGAACCGTGACCGAACTTTGCCCCATCGAAGCATCTTGAGTTCGGTAGTTTTGTGCTTCGGATACTCGTGCAAAAATCTTCCAAATTCATGTCAAGATTAGTACTTGAGCGGGGAATAAGGTTGATACTATTGAGGAGGATAAGTGAAGTCCATATTCGATGATACGACGACCACTAGGTTCTTGCGTGAATCGGTGTAAGGACGTTACGGTGGGACAAAAGGACGGCTAACGTAAAAGCGTGTTTTGGTTTTGATTTGGTGCTAGTTGTGATTGATATTCAAAACTTTGTGGACGAAAGCGAATAGGCGGTTTTGTTGTGGTGTTATGTCGGTTAATTCAAGTTGTTTTCCCATGAGAAATTCATATTCGGTTGATTTTGGGTAGCCGGATCGTCGGTTTTGATGGTGGGGGTATTTTTCTTTGACATTTTGAACTTGGATGAGAATTAGAATGAGGTTGGAAGTGAATATAAATGAGAAGTAGTTTGAGGTGAATTGTGTTTGAGATTATGTTTGAAGTTGGTATTTATAGAGTGGTAAAAAAAATTAATTTTTTTTTGTTTAAAACACCTAACGGTCGATTTTTATTTTATTTTTACTTTCAATGCCCCAAACAGGCAAAAAGTGGTTGGGCAGTAGCTTTTAATATCGGTTGAAAAATGAACCGATGTTCAAATTTTTGGCCCTTCGATCGATGTCTTGACCTTGTGCCACAGCAGAGTCGACCGATGTTAACATCGGTCGTGGTTTGTTTTTTTCGGTGACCAACCGATGTCTTTCGTACGATTGTGCCCAGCCTTATATTGGGTTATAACAAAATACATGTGGCTTTAAAGAGTTTGCATACAATCTTGATAACTTATATTGGTGCTCTCAAGCTTTTACCTCAAAAGAAATTAAAGATCAAGTTGAAGCAAAATTGTTAGTTTCTTTAGAGCCAAAAAGTGCCGGGGTACTCCTTGCCCACATCTTCTCCTTTACAAAAGCCTCCCACGTGATCCTGATTTAAATTCTTTTGCACTTTATTCACCATAACCACATAATACACTTTCACTCACACTATCATCAACATCACATTTCAAAATGAAGCCATCTTTCATCCATACAACAACAATACTTATCATCTTCTCATTCTACACTACTTTAACTATAGCATCATCAAACGATGTTGCATCATTACTAGCATTTAAATCCTTAGCAGACCCGAATAACAATCTCCGTTACACCTTACACAACACTTCAAGTGTATGCAAGTGGCCAGGAGTACAGTGTGATGATAACCACAACATTGTTCGACTCGTGCTAGAGAATTTAAACCTCACTGGTGTCTTTCCTCCCAACACATTGACTAAACTTGATCAGTTACGAGTTCTAAGTCTGCGTAACAACTCGCTAACTGGACCTATTCCTAATCTAGCTCGACTCGTGAACTTAAAAGCATTGTTTCTAGATCATAACTTTTTTACGGGTGTGATTCCTCTGTCTATTTCATCGCTCCATCGTCTTAGAACTCTAGATCTTTCATATAACAAGTTATCGGGTGTTATTCCGGTTGAGCTAAGTAATCTAGATAGATTAAGCTACATTCGTCTTGATTCAAATCGTTTCAATGGGTCCATTCCGCCTTTTAATCAATCGGGACTTGATATCTTCAACGTTTCGGCTAATTTTCTAACTGGTCCTGTCCCGGTGACTCGTGCTCTTGCTAGATTTGGGTCAGAGTTGTTTTCGAATAATTCTAAGCTTTGTGGTGAAATTGTTCATACACAATGTGGTACTACTACTTAACATCTTTACTTATAGTTGGACATATGAGTCTCATCCAAAATATTAGTACTGATTAACATATTTATTGAGTACATTATTAGGTACAAATATTTCACAAGGCCAAAGCGCGAATTGAAGATATGAGGGTATTTTGATTCAAAATGGAAAAGCACAAGCGAATTGGATTGATAGTTGGTTTTCCATCGGTTCGCTCCTGGTAATTACTTTGGTCTTATGTGTAATAATCTCGATAAAATTATCAAAGAGAAAAAGCAGAGGAAAGATGTAGATACCACACGCGAGTTGATGGAAATGGCTGAAGCTGCTGATGCTGCAGCTGAAGTAATGAGAATGGAGAAAGCCAACGAGTTGGAATTGAAAGTGAGGAAGGCAAATCAAGAGATGGAAATAAAAAAGAGCGGAAATCTGGTGTTTTGCACCGATGGATCAGAGGTCTATACAGTGGACCAGCTGATGAGGGCGTCTGCAGAGTTCTTGGGAAGTGGGACAATAGGGAGCACGTATAAGGCCATAGTGGATAACCGTGTGCTTGTATGTGTGAAGAGGCTTGATGCATCTAGATTGGGTGGAATGACGAATGACGAGTTTGAGAGATACATGGAGGTGGTCGGAGGGTGAGGCATCCGAATGTGGTGAAGCTTGGAGCTTATTTTCACGCCGAAAGAAGAGAAGCTTCTTGTTTACGATTATCAGGCAAATGGTAGTTTGTTCTCGCTCATTCACGGTTAGTTCACTCTTCTGGTGCCACCACAACTAAAACAAAATGTAGGAAAACTTTGTTTAGTTACTAAAAAAGGAACATGAACATGATTTTTTGCTTGTTTAGTTATAGTGAACAGAGACAAATGCAGTTAGTGTACCATTCATTTGTTTATGCTTGTGAATGCATGGTCATGTGTTTTAACAGGCCGTATGTTAATGTTTGCTTAGGCCGTATGTTAATTTGTGTTTTAGCAGGCCACGTTCATATTCGTTTGGTTCGTTCATAATACATGTTGTGGAATTACAGGTACAAAATCAACCAGGGCGAAGCCACTACACTGGACATCATGCCTAAAAATCGCGGAAGATGTAGCACAAGGACTCTTATACCTCCACCAAACTTGCAACCTCCTCCACGGCAATCTCAAATCATCCAACATTCTCCTCGGGTCAGATTTCGAAGCACGCATCTCTGATTACTCACTCATCACTTTATTCCATCACAACACAGAATCACACGACGAACTAACCACAACCTCAGACGTGTACTCATATGGAGTCGTGTTGCTCGAACTACTAACAGGAAAGGATGCTTCAGAGCACCATGATTTGATACCGGATGATGTGACGAAATGGGTTAAATCGACTAGGGTAAATAGTAGTGGGACGGAGGAGAAGCAGCTGGAAATGATGACGGAGGTGGCCGTAGCCTGTACGATCAAGTTGCCCGAAAAGAGACCTAACATGTTGCAGGTAATGACGATGTTACAAGAAATAAAAGAAGTTGCCATAATGGAGGATGGTGGGTTGATGACATAATGTGCACATGAAGTGAGGCCTTTCATAGTAATAGTGCACTAGAAAAGTATGAGTGACAAGAATCTATGTATGTTTTATGTTTAGTCTGGTTGACCACGTTGTTGTACTTGGAAGTATAGTTATGCCTATTCATTTTGGAAATATTTGGTCCAAATCCAGCCACACAGGAACGATTTCCCAAGTTAGGCATAAGTAAGGTTGTAAAATTATGAATCGGTGAATGAATGATCCGCTTTTTTAGCTTATAATTATTTTAGGTGGGATTAATCGATTATCAATCGCTTTGGTATTTTAGCAAATTTCTTTATTTTCGACGAGCTTTTAGGTGATTTCCAATGAGTTTGGGTATTCCCGACAAGATTTTTCTTAAAAACTTTAATAAATATAAACAATGATAATGTGATTAAAATTAGTTTACGAAGTTTTAAAGATTTCCAAAGAAAATTCTGAGTTTGATGATCGTTGGCCATCATTAACCATTTGACCAACTTGTTTGACCAGTTTACATAAATCAAAAGGTTAATAGCATAGTAGCACTGAGAACGATTAATCGAGCTTTCTTTTTCGGCTCAAGTTATTTAGCATTAACTTTACAATTTGTGATATAACTCAGCATTCTAAAAAATAAATGGGACCACGTTATAAACTTTATCACATGGTATAATTCATTCCATCTGTCCTTTCGAAGTAGGTTATGTCCATTGCTTCTCTCATAAGAGCACTATGTATGGTGTTATCCGATAACACGTTATTGATATGCCACATCAGCGCCACCTCATCTTCATCCAATAACACACATATAACTAAAACACCCCTCCCTCATAACACACCACTAACATGTTATTGGGTCCCACAAAATACCCCACTAAAAATACCCACCATCACAATACACAAAATAAAAAATAAGAAAAAGCACAAAAGAAACCATTGGGCCCATTTCACTAACTCAAATTCGTTTACTTCCGAACTTTGGCGTGTGGTAGGTTATGATGGCTTCACGAATGGCGTGATGAATGGCGTGTTAAATGGTTTAATACTCATCTTCTAAGTCATAATCATAAACACATACCAAACGCTAATTAACTTTATGATTTCTGTTAAGCTAAATTGTAATTTAGCATCTTGGCTAAATGCAACTTTTAGTACCTCAAACTTTTAAAGATTTAGGATGATCGTGAACTTGGTTAAGTGAAATTTCTACTATCAGTAAACCCACTTATAGTTAACCCGTTAGGACTTTAATAGATGTTACCTCAATATTAAAATACTCGTAGTATAACTATAAAATAAGTGTAGAAACATGTCATTGATCTTGGTTTGTTAATTACATTAAGGCTCAAGATCGGTTCTTTTTATGATAGGAAAAAACAAAATTAAACACGACTTGATCTTGGTTTATTAAGTACATTAGGCTCAGCTCGTTTGTATATAAATATGAATATGTACATATACCCTTATACGTATATGAAATATGTTTACATATTTAAACGCATTTATTTCTCAGACTTGTTAAGGAACACAAGCCTAGTTTAGCTTTGAGTATGAAGCTCGGGCTTGAAACAGTTTATCAAATTAAATGAGCTCAAACAATGCTTGAGCTCGGATTCGAGCTAGAGCTCAGCTCGTTCAAGCTTGGACCGTTTTGAGCTTTTATAAATTTGGCTCGCTTTGAGTCGAACTCGAGTTAAAAGCATAAGGTTCGAAACGAGCATGAGCACGGGACTTACAATCGTAAACGATTTGGGCTTGAGATTGATCTCTAGCAAGCTTGGGCTTAACTGAGCTTGTTTTTACCATTCTTTGATAGTTATACTATGAATATTTGAATTTTGAGGATAACATTCGTTATATATCTAACGGGCTTAACCATTAAGCGGTTATAGGGTAGCAGAAATTCCACTTATCCAAATTCAGGGTATTATTCTGTACTTTTAAAAGTTCAGGGTGCTATAAGTTTCACTTAGCCAAGTTTAAAGTACTAAACTGCATTTTGGTCTTTTTGTTATTGAGAAAGATGCATATCGCCTCTCTTAATTGAGTTAAAAGAATCCCACGACCCAAGACTCCAAGAGTGCCTCAAAGTTAAAGTGGGTAAAACAAATGCTTTATGCTTTTGACTTTTAGAAACTTACTTACTCGTATTTTCAGAATTCACATATATCGTTAAGTTTTGTAGCTATAAAGCCTCATATGTTTTTTTCAAGCTCTTTATGTTATGAGATAAAAGCCAACTAAACATACGTATATGATAGTATCTTTAGATAAAATAAGGTATTAAAATAGAAGTTTTTTAAACCTTCGCTTTAGGCCTCCGCAAAGCTTGAGACTTGTTTTCTCTAAATTTTAAAAAGGTTGTAAATCATAAAATGGTGGATAATGATGTTTATAATTCAAAATTTTAAAGTTTCAATTCTTGATGAATTGATATCGACGGATCAATTTCGTGTCAATTTATTGATTAAGGCTCTGTTTGGCATATGAGATTATTGAAAGATTATAATTATTTTTTTAAAAATAAGTTATATAAAAATATTCTTTGTTTGTTTAAATAACTTAAAAAAAAAAAAAAACCTTCTATAATCCTGAAAATAAAATATTCTTATATATAAACATAATTTTTTTTTAATAATTTTTTCAAGAATAATTACTTAGATCAACAACAACACAAACACAATCTATTTTTACCGAACATACCCTAAGTTTAGAATTTCATGTATGGAATGGAATGACTTTCAATTTGTTTAAAATATGATTAAGGGTTTTATATCGGATAGGTTCTAACTTTTCAACTTTGTTCGCGCTAAGCTTACCCAACTATTTTTTGTTCAAACGGGTGACGGACTACACGGGTTGACATTTGGTCATCAACTTCAAAAGTGTGTTCAATCGAGTTACTATTGACAAAAATACCCTCCTTTTCATCTTTGTTAAGTACATAAATGGTCCCTATGATTTGCCCGGTGTTTCAGATTCAGTCTAGTTTTCATTTTTGTTATATGGTACATTTCTCGTTTTGAATCTATCTCATTCAAACAGAAATATTTGCAAACCACACGAGTTTAAAACCTCATTTGACAACTCTTGCAATTATGTGATATAGAATATCACATTAAACGACCCAAGACTCAACACCACCTGATTCATGTTATGCACAAACGTGTATACGTCATGCATATTTACAAATTGTCAACTTGGATAAAATCTTTTCTCACTTCTCCTAGCTACACTCAATGCACAAATCACCTCCCATAATTCTTTCGGTTCACACTCCACCACCCTTTTTCTTGGTTTCCTTCATAAACAAGATGGTGTCATAGTTTTGAAGATTTCTAACTTTTAAGTACCACAAGGACAAGGTGCATTAAATATGGAAAACCTAACAAGCAATCCTCTCTTGCTTAACACTTTATACCCGATCCACACATAAGCTTAAACGCATATATTTTCTTACAAACAGACAAAGGAAAAGACTAGAACAAGAAAACGGACTTTAAAAAAGCATAGGTAGTCGGGTTAAATTAATCGAGTTTTGGTCTTTGATTCTTTACACTCACTCGTACACACTTCAAACATTGTAACCTAACTCGATCCCACAACTTTTATAAATCTTTATGATTGCAAATTATGCCTATCGTTACCACATGCGTTTGTTATTAAGTAAATCACTATCGAAAACTTGTTTTCACTCAACTACTATGAACTAAAATGTTTTATCTTGTGTTATTATGCTTAAGTGTGGATTTTGAACAATAAACATGGAAAAGTAACAAATTGAAAGCAGATCAATCCGTAACACCGGCGAACGGAAGGACCATTTATGTACTTAACAAAAATGAAAAGAAGGGTATTTTCGTCACTTTAGTCATTCGGTAACCCGATTGAACACACTTTGAAGTTCAAGAACCTCAATGTCAACCCCAGTAGTCCAATACCCCAGGTTGAACAAAAAATAGTTAGATAACTTGGTGAGCAAAGTTGGAAAGTTGGGTAACTTATCCGATATAAAACCTTATGATTAAATGCAAAGAAAGTATGCAAGTCAACTTATGGAATAAGAAGTAATGAGGACTACAGTTAAGTTAGTAACTTCACGGTTCTTATTTTGAGATTAAATAAATATGTTTTCAATTTATACGTATGAAGATAAGATAAATTTTTATACAAACCATATTAGGTACCTATTTACGAAACAAGGCGTCGTAGTTTTTTTACCAAAATAAACTTTTCAATAATATCCGTTAGATTCATTTTAGATGAAAAAATTTTCATCCTACACGTGTGCCTTTCGCGACGTTTTCAAGACGAAATTTTCGACTTATTTGCTAAAAACGCGACCCATTTACCAAAAATAAAACGCGACAAACACAAAAATCGCGACCTATTTAACAAAATTTGACAAAAATCGCGTCCCAATAACAGAAATCGCGACCCACAAAAAACTATCCGTTTCTTATTTGTATAGTAACATTCGCGACCCAATGAGAATAGCGACCTACAAAATATTCAGTAAACTACATAATATTTAGTAAACTGTGAATTACAAAAAAAACTAGTAAAGCGTGAGCTAAAATCGCGACCCAATGATTCGCTACCACCTATAAAATAGCGACCCAATATTTTTATCTTTTTCATGGATTTTGTTTTATAAATACTTAGTAAACTAGTGAACTACAAAAACTTAGTAAACTGTGAACTACAAATTGCGACCCAATGATTCGCGAACCTACAAAATAGCGACCCCAATATCTCTTTTATCTTTTCATAGATTTTTGTTCTTATAAATACTTAGTAAACTAGTGAACTACAAAATATTTAGTGAACTAGAGTGAACTACGAATCGCGACCCAATGATTGTTTACAAATCGTGACCACCTACAAAATAGCGACCAATACATTCAAAACTCAAAACATGGTTGTCCGTGAATGGAGATCTGAAGACCAATACAACTTCACGGAGGCAATATATGGTGAAGATGGTGATGAAGATGAACTACTTTTTCAATTAGACTACATCATTATGGTATTTTCTTGAACAAATTTGGTTGTATCACCTTCGACGAAGGTGTTTACGTTTATGTTGACTTTCTAAATATGAACACATTTTGCATGGATGAATTGCATCAACTTATAAGTTTAATTAGGTTATGATGAAAAAACATCTAAATATTTTATTTTCAAAACCGGATGAAAGTTTGGATGATGATCTGCTACCTTTGGTAACCGACATCGATATCCGGTGTGACATGTTCCCATGTATAACACTTGAAGAGAAATTATGTAAGTCAAATTATGTAAGACACTCCAATAATTGAAACATATATAGAGCGTGTCGGTGTACAAGAATCGATGCGTTAATAATAATGACTAATGACAATAGGAAAAGAGGTAATGTGGCATAAAGATTGTAGAAAGTATTAAGCTTGACGGAGTTGTTGCGGTATGAATGCCGGATTTTTCATTAATCATCAATTTTATGTCCTTGATAGTCAATAAGTCACATACAAAAAGATTTCTATCTTGATGACCTTGTTAAGATGGACGAACAATGCGAGGCCATTATGAGCGAGCGTCAGTCATAGGTACATTATTTTGTGAAAGTTGGGGTGTGTAATGATAGAGACTAGGTAATGTGACAAAGCGACAGGGACAAATTTAGTTCATTTTGGTAAATCTTTGAGAAAAAGTTCGTATTGGTAAAACAAGTAACTAAATGGGTTATTGATGTAATTGGGTTTAAAGATAAAGACGTGTCATGGGTACTAATATAATAATAATCCGAAGGCATTCGACCTTTGCTACATCATTTTTTATTACTTAGGTGTTTTGGGACTTATATCCATTATAATTAACGATTTGGAGTGCTCCCGCGTGTTGCTGCGAGGGCATGCGTGTCTTTTTTTATTTGTGTTGTTGCGGGAACTGGTACCAAATTTTTTTTATGTTTTGGGCCTTGGTATGTTCTATGTGTAGAGGTATATCAATATTAAGCTTTTTTTTTGTTGATAATTCAACTGATTTTATGGAGATATATTTTTTAAATAAATACTAAACTTAAAAAAATTATAATTTCAAACGTATGTAAAATATATATTAATATTAGGCTCATTCTATTTGTAATCTGAATCCTTTTCGAGTAGGAGTGAGCATGGGGAGGGGTGGGGGCGGTTTATGGTAAAACCAAAAACCGAACCGTATATTTCGGTTTTTGAAAACTACAAAACGTTTGGTTTCGGTTTTTTCGGTATCAGTTTTTTGGTTTTTGACATTAAATCGGTTCGATTTCGGTTTTATTCGGTTTTTTCTTACTTGAAAACAAGCATGTTTTAATCTTATGTAAAGTTAATAATTCCAAGTTTCAAGAAAAAATATTTAAACCAATTATCAATAATAGCATATTATCCAGCAATCCAAAGCTTTGAAAAAACGTATAAAACAACCAAACATCAATCTAAAATATAAAATGCACGTCTTTGCGGCTTTGCACTTTTCGTTCGCTCACAAGAATTGTAAGGTAAATTTTCAAAGAACACTATTGTTCGAAAACAAATATATAATATATCTATAACTAAAACAAATTTTATTGTATAGATAATAAACAACACAATTTTTTTAATAGATGAAGTTGCATACTCAAATCTTTAAAATTAAATAGCAAATCTCTTATATAAATTAAATTATATAAAAACATATGTAAAGGTGGGGCGGGGCGGTTTTCTCGGTTCGGTTTTCTTAAGAAACCAAAACCGCCTCAAACATTCAATTTTATAAAATTCAAAACCACCACCATCGGTTTGTCAAATGGGGCGGTTTTTCGGTTTCATGGTTTTCGATTTTTGTGTTTACCCTATTTTCAACAGATGTTTTTAGATATTTGGCAAATAAAGTCTCATTATATAAAAAGACATTATTTATACATAATTCAAACTTTCATAGGATTGTACGTTTTGGCGCACGTGGTTAAAAAAAATTAAAGATGGTTTTTAAAGTTATTTAGTAAGTTAAGGTTAGATATTTGATAAATAAGTTTGTTATATAAAGAAATCGTAAATGGTAAAAAGTTCGGGGTACTTCTCGCAAATGGTTGGATAATTGAAGGGTTCTTTCGTAAATGGTAAAGAGTTGGGGCACTTTTCGCAAATGGTTGGATAGTTGAGGGGTTATTTTGTAATTTATTTTGTGCTTGTTTGGGCTTATCTTTTGGGTTTATTTCATGGGGAAAAAGAAAATGATAAATGTTCTTATATTTTGTTCTTACAAAATGTCTTACTCAACTGGATCTTGACAAATGTTAGAGCAGACGGTTTGAATGCATGGAGAATGGGTAGAAAAACTATATAATATTATTGTATATGTAGGAGGATTTGTATGAAGAAAGTGTAAGAGGTTGTAACAAAGCTCAAAAAAATATATTTTTTTAGAAAACCGGTACGCAAAACGCAACGTATTGATTGCTCTATAATACTTATTTATAATAAGAGAAAACTCAATGTAGCAAAAGTTCGATAATATTTGAGAACTCAATCTCTAAGCAATATATCTAATGCAATCGCGAAAGAATAAACGACTAGCCACATGAAAAGCTTTGAAATTCATCCGGATTCTAATGAAATGGAGAAAATCTAATCGTTAAGTAACACTATAATGTAGCAAAAGCTTGATAACATGTTGTAACACCCCCAAATCTCGATGCAATGAAGACTTAATCAAGTTTTTGGGCGTTACGATTGGATTGGTATCTCACACAAGTATAGCAAATGTGATAGTCATTTTCATTCAAAACCAATCCCAAATTTAAATATTCAAAACATTAATCCAAAAGTATAAATATTAGGCCCAAAACATGATTTAATAAAATAGGTTCCCATAATTTATCGAGTCAAATATGATCCTTGAACCATGCCTTCTTGCCAAGCTTCCACCGATCACGTATTCCAAACATCAATCAAATTCACGAGAAAATATGCTAAAGGGGTCGACTACTTTGGTGAGTTCATAGGTTTAAATTCAATAAAATCATAGTGGACTGTGGAGTTGATTTGCTATGCAAGACCTAAGATAGATAAACACCGTTCTGGCCAGATCCTAACGGATCACCAACCGATCCTACCGGATCACAATCCATATCCGCATCCGGGGATCACTCGGGCCCACGACTCTAGTCCAAAGACTGTCGTGGCAACCTCTAGAAACGGTTGTCAACCCGGACTAGGTCGAGGTAGAGGTCTATTCTTAGCTAGGTAGCGGTGCCTAGTCTAAGGCAACAAATACCGCACATCTATCTAAGCAGTCAAGCACATAAGCAAATCTAAATAGTTTTAAAGGTCCAAAAATAGTAGCATGATTCTCACCCCAATTTAGTTAAAAAAGCGTAGATAAAAGTGGGGCTATGAAACTACACCTCAAGCAAGTAACGTCACGAATAAACACTAGCGAAGATAATGTAATCACGACCACAACAACTATCGACTCAAGACAACCTATTAATGTAAACTAATTTTAATATATATTTCCCAAAATCAACGTTATCTACCCCAATGTATTCTATTTCGTTATTTCAAAAATGTCTCGTTTCACCATTTAATCGTAGTGTTTGGTATCCTCATGTGGTGTATCGACTCGATATGATGCCATGAATGCACTCGAACAACCAACATGTGACTCAATGCAACACAATGAGACATCTAGCGATAAGCTCCATAGTCCAATAAGTTTCGGAATAAATAGTAGACCTTATCGAATTAGCCAACTCGATAAACTCAATTATTTATTCGTGTAAACATTATCCCATAAATCGATCGCATCCTAAAGAGTTATAAGGATAATACACCTATTAATAAGGTTACCTAACGTACCTAGCGGGCTCTTATTAGATTCGTCAACCTAATAAGTCCGCTACCTCGTCGAACCAACACTATTAATGTTAGGTTATCGTAACCCATGCACACTAGCGTAAGTAAATAAATACTTGAACTAGTATTAAATGCCCATAATTGGCATATTTCAATAAGCGTGTACTCGAAACATTAATTACTTATTTATTATAAAACATTTACATTTATAGTCGTTAGTTTCCTTTTAAAATCGTAAATAACAAGATAAGTCTTGTTATCGATATTTTGGTATAAAGTCCTTTTTATTATTTACATTTCATAGTCTATTAGCATTTTCATATATATATATATATATATATATATATATATATATATATATATATATATATATATATATATATAGAATCGGATCGATTGAGAAGGTTTTTATTTTGAGAAGATTGAGAAGGTTTTCAAAATGATAGATTTTAACTTTGATTCAAGTTTTTCAAGCGTAAAACTCATTTTAATGTTATGTTAATCCAAAATGTGTAAAAAATTGAATCAATGTAAAAATCTCTCAATTGTGCGATATAAGTAAAAAACTGAATCTTCTATACAAATTTAAGGAATCATTAGCTTTACTCGATTTTAGCGATTATTTGCGAATCAAACTTGTGATTTATAGATTTGATTCACTATAAAATGATGTTTACTTGTGAATCAAATCAAAAAATATGAATCAAGTTGCTCAAACGTTGATATCTCAATCTTCTCAAAATAAAACCTTCTCAATGGAACCGAGCCTATATATATATATATATATATATATATATATATATATATATATATATATATATATATATATATATATATATATATATATATATTTCGTCAAATTCAATATTAGTTTCATATCGTTATTAGTTTCGAGTCCACAAGCACGAGTCATGACTTCTCGGCTTTTAATCAATCAATAGTCCAAACTATGCTAAAATCCATGTTACGGCGTTGTCGGGGTCAACTATTGACTAAAAAGTCAAAGTAACACCGGCGTTGCTCAAAGTTGACAATTTATATATATCAAGTCCAAATTAAAAGTCATAATAGCGCAATTCAATCCCAAATCAACTCAATCAACCTCGCCAACCAATCAACCAACCAAATATACGAAACCAATGTTATGACCCTAATGGTCATGACACGGTCCTGATTAAGACCACGTGAACCAACAAGCTCTAGAAGCTTTTCGGCTCCAGCGTCTCATCCAAACACCAACAATATCAACCAACAAGCTACCAAACGACCCGAACCGGACCTAAGGTCCAAGTGGGTCACATCATGACAAGGTGCGTCGTGCCTAGGTGGCTCGTGCACCATTTCTTTCCCAACCAAACACTACCAAATCAATACCACAACATCCAAATACAATCAATCAACCTCCAATCATCAACCAAACATCAAACCAATCAACTATTTCTAATCTAAAACATGAAACTAGACCTAAAATGCAAAAACCCAACAATATGATACACCACATGATTCCAAAACACTAGCTACATGTTTATTTAAGTGTTAATTAGATTTAATCCCACGTTTAAACCAAAAGCCCTAAATTTTATAATATGGTCGAGCCATATATATGCCATACGTGGCTTCACAAAGCTCAAACAAGCTTGACCCATGTTCCATTTACCTTATTCAAACAAGCTCTAGAAGCTTTTCGGCTCCACGCGTCTCATCCAAACACCAACAATATCAACCAACAAGCTACCAAAATGACCCGACCGGATTGTTAGGAATTAGAAAATTCAATCATTAAAGTGTCGCTACTTTCAGTATATGTATTCGTTAAGCTCGTAGTCGTAGTCAAGTTATGTTAATAAGTAGTTAGTTAAGCAACACCGTGGAGGACGGACGGGTCTTTACCCACTATGCCCGATCCACGCCGTAGTTGGCGTTTATTGTAAAACACTATAAATACCTCTACCTCCCAAGGTAGGGTTGGAACTCAATACTATTTTCTTTGTTTCACATGGTTCCCAACTCTCTTCCCTTTCTCTCTAAAACATAGTGTACGCCTCATGTGATTATGGTTTAATGTGTTTGTGAAATCCTATATCTTACAATTGGTATCAAGAGCCATGGTTTGATCATTCATTTTTCATACTCTTTGTTTTGGTGGATTTCATAAGGTTTTTGGGGTTATAAGTGTTTAGGAGAGTTTGAATCATTTGGTCAATTTCTAGTGGTAAAGTTTGAATTTTGATTGTACTTTTGTGTTTAGGATCATCATATGTTTTTAGGTTTTGAATTGTAAGGCTTGAATCATTGTGGCTTAGCTGTTTTTGATTGATAAAGTGGTTGTTTTCAAATATTGTACGAAGCGAGTTGAGCTACGGTGTTGAGTTTCTTGGAACCGAGTTGCTTTGTTATTGGCGAGTTGGTTTAGCGACTTGGCTATTAAGCGAGTTGTATTAGCAACGAGTTGGTATATCTTGACTTGGCTATTAAGCGAGTTGATTCTTAGCGACTTGAGTGTTAAAGCGACTTGGTCATTAGCGAGTTGTATTGTCAGCGAGTTGGTTTAAGCGACTTGGTGGTTAAGCGACTTGGTAGTTAAGCGAGTTGTCTCTGTATGCGACTTGGCTATTTAGCGAGTTGATTCTTTAAGCGACTTGAGTTTTTATCGACTTGTCTTTTAAGCGAGTTGACTGTTTAGCGAGTTGATACCAAAGCGAGTTGACTATTTAGCTACTTGTCTATTGAGACTTGTCACTTCTTCGTGCTACATTTTTACGGTTGTTCTTTTGGTTTAGTAATATCTCGTGAAAGAATCAATTTCCCGGTTTAATTAAAGAATAGTAAAATCCGTAGAACTTGTAATCATATCTAACAACGTGCCTACTATCGTTTCTTACATGAATGAGGACGTTCAGCGGTGGATCGGATACTCGTCCTCCATGCTTGGCGAGGCCGATTATAACTCATGGGCTCAGCGAATTAGGTTGTATTGCTTGGGAAAGGAAAATGGAGTTAACATTCTCAAGTCAATTGATGAAGGACCTTATCAAATCGAGACTACCAAAGATGTTCTTGAAAATCTGCGGATAGTACGGTGACCTTAGGATTGGACGGACCAAAGGCGTATGATGAGCTCAATGATAAGGAGAAGAAGAGATATGATCTTGATATCGGGGCTTAAAATATTATACTTGAGGTCTTCAAAAGACATTTACAAGTTGATCAATCACAACACTGAAGCTAAGGCGGTTTGGGATAATGTCAAGATGCTTCTCTCGGGTTGAATTGACTAAGGAAGGCAGAGAATCACAATTGTATGATGAATTTGAGCACTTTAAGATGAAACCGGAAGAAAGTGTCTATGAATATTACGTGAGATTCCACAAGCTTGTGAATGACATGAGGAATATCAAAATGACCATGCCAAATATTAATTTGAAATCAAAGTTTGTGAACAACATGAATCCGAATGCCACAAATTTGTCACCTCGTGAAGCTAACCAAAGGATTAAAGAATACTAACTATGAACAATTGTATGCATTCTGATTCGAATGAGAGACATGCTATGTTTGAGCGCATGATTCTTGATCGTTCAAATCCAAACAGGGAGAAGCAAGTTCGTCAAATGACTCAACAACATTCTACACCAATGTAGGGATTACTACCAAAGCTTCACAAGTCATACCTCACGGAAATGGTAATTACAAGATCATTCACGATCCGCATACAAACATCCGCACCCGAAACACATTCATGGAAAACTTCATCAATCAAGCATCACTCATGGTTAGTCAAAATCAATTCCACCTCACACACAACAACAATCTCGAACAACATCTAATCCTCATAATCAAGCTACTATTAGAGATGGCAAGGTGGTAGTGCAAAATGTTCAAGGAAGAAGAAATGAACAAGGGATGGGTGGAGAAGGTTTTGGAAATATAGGAGCGGTGGAGGGTATGCGCACTAATCGAACCGTGGAAGGAATGCAAATCAAGGCGGGGTAAACCAATTAAGTGCTACAAGCGTGGTGGTGAAGGACACATTGCGAGGCTGCACGTCTCCAAAATGCCCACAAAATACTGAGTACTTTAAGGAGAAGATGTTGCTGGTACAAGCTCAGGATTATGGAGATGTTTTGGATGAAGAGGAATTGTTGTTTCTTGCTGAGGGAAATGCTAAGACATATGATGCAGATGTGGATGAGCGGCCAATTCGGAAATAGGTCACAATCATCAAAATGCCTTTCAAGTTGCCGATTGTAATGCATATGACTCGATGTCGATGATGAGCGTCTTGCCTGAAAATCTTCATGGCTAGCATTTCTCGATGGTCTCTCAAAGGTCTCATCATCAATGCAAGTGGCCTATCAAAGAATCAATCATCTCGGAGGTATTCAAATTATATGATGAAGTTGATGAGCAAAAGATACATGACAAAGTGCAATCACATGAAATTTGTAAAACAGATATTGTTAATATGGGTAATAGTAATATTGTCCCATATGATCAATATGTGATCCAAAGTGAAAGTGTGATTGAACCAAGTGATGCATCTTCTACAGTCAATGATGATTATTTTTTTGATGAATACACTTCATGTGCCCCTGATGATTCTGTTATATCTGAACTTAGTCCGTATAAAGAACAAGTTGCCATTTATGAACAACGCACTAAGTTTGAGTTAACCACTCGTGAAGCGGAAATGGATGACCAAATCGTGCAATTATTAGAAAAAATAACTTTAGGAAGAAATACTAAAACAAGAGCTAGATTCCTTAAAAGAAAAGCTTAATAAAACGGCTAAGCAAAAACAAGAACTTCAAGAAAATGTGAAAGTGTTAGCGAGAATTTAATGCTAAGGAATCAAAACTTTTAAATGAATTTTCCAACCTAAAACTTTGAAAACAAACTTGAAAACAAATTATGCGTACAAGGAAACACCATTCAGATTTGCTCACATGATCACTAAGCATAGAGTTCTAAGTGACAAACATAGTGTTGCATTAGTTGATAAACCAAACCACGAGGCTTGTAAGAAAGCTAGAAAGCACATAAGGTAATTTATGATGGCAATGAAATCGGCGAAACCTAGTTGTCTTGAGAATCTTGAGGAAGATAGCGGTTAGAAGAAGTCACTAGAAAGAAATTGGATCAAAAACTTAAGAGCCCTTCATGCATAGACAAGAAAATCGGGTTATAAAACACCCACTATGCTAAGGATAATTGGATTGCATTTAACAAGTTTAGACCTCAAACACGGTGACCCACGAACAAGTGTTACGGAAAAGGATATGGACATGAAAAAGGCGATGAGTTTGTTGAATAGAATCCCCATGTAGGAGAATGCTTCCCTGCTTGTATATCCCCAATACACCAATGCATTTGGTTCTAGATCTATTCCCACTAAGAGCAAGACATTAATCGGTCGGTATGTTATTTATCAATTATTTGTTGATTTTGAGAAGACATGTAAGAAAGAATCACACCTTTGGGATAAGCGAAGGGAGAGGGGTTTTGAGCAAGCTAAAGAATGCTATTTAAGCGAGGTCATGCCTTTCTTTAAACAATTAAAGGTCAATTTGAGAGTCTTAAAAGGGGATGGATTCGGATATTAAAGAAATAGAAAAGTTATTTGATGCAATGATAGTTGAGGTCAATGACTATGAGCATGGATTAAAATATAATGAGATTGAAAGGAAGAACTTGGATATCTTAAATGAGAATCGATTTACGATGTATCACTCGGGATGTGTTTACATGCCACAAATTGTTCAATTAATGCATCTCAATTTCATGAATTATCTGTTGCTCGAAAGTCTCCCATGATCGTGTCATTGAGCTTGAGAAAACTAACTCTAAATTGCATGAGAAAGTTGAGCAGGATGATCATGATAACTTTGTGAAAGCAGTTTTCTAAATTGGAAGTTGAGCATCTTGCTTTGCAATTAAAATATCAACATCTAAAAGAAAATGTTAAAACCTCAAATATCAAGACATCCTTGGATGCTCCTGAATTTGATGCAATTTTTGAAATCAGCAAACGCGATGAACATATTCGAGCTCATTGTAACACGATCAGAAAAATGAGAACCCAAATTTCAAAATTAAAGGGTGAAAAGAACTATGTGACTGGCTCCCAAATGCCTCCTCCTTTAGACTCTCAGTGTTCTCAAACTTTTCATCTTCAAAACTTGGTTAATGTTTTACAAAAGGAAAATGAGAGTTTTCTAGAAGAAAATGAAAAGGTGAAATGACACTTTAAAGAGTTATATGATTCAATGAAAGTTACTCGTGACAAGAATAACGAAAAATAACGTCTTTACAAAGGAAATTGAGAATCGAGGTCGGGAAAAGGGAAAATGCCACTTGTCTTCAATGAGAATGTTGCATCAAAGTCATCTGCAGACTCTAAATATACATTTCTTAGGAATAACGAACTTGTATTTCATAATTATCTTGCTCGCCTTAAGGATAGTCTTGAATGTCTCCATGAGATTGTAGAAGAGGACTTCATAAATAAGCCACTTGATAGTGAAACTAGATTTTCTTGCAATCAGGCCAAACGATCTCAGGAGATGTTAGAATGTTTAATAGCAACATGTCCTAAATCCTTAGGTGCGAAAGATAAAGTTGTGATGCCTTGTTCCATGCCTAGTGCTAAGTATACAAACCATTATATGCCCAGCATTAAGAAAGTGAATTTTAATGTGCCTTCAAGTAGTTCAGATCCCTGCACTTCTAGTTCAGGAATGCAAAAGGTAGCCAAACCAAATAATGTTCCCATAATTCACTCTACAGGAGTAATCAATGACATTAAAGCAAGCGGGTCAAAGCCTCCAGGCAATACAAAGCAAGATAGGACCTCGCAAGCTAAGAATGTGCATTGGAAGAGAGTAGAAGACCACCCTAGGAACACTAAGTTTGAGTTGAATAAAGCGAATCGTGTTGATTCTAGTATTAGCTATAAGCGTCTTGTAATTAATTGAATTACGCTACTTTTGGCAAAACATGTAATTATAATTGCTTGGTTTACATTACTAATCATGAATGTAGTGTGAATGAGTTGATTAATGATGTTAAATGCCTATTAAGATTGTTAATGCCAAAAATCAAGCTAAGAAGGGTAGAAAGAAATGGCGGAAGAAGGTTGAAAAGCATTGGAAACCCAGGAAGGAAATTTAGTAACATAGGTTATCGTTGGATACCCATCGGCACAAATTCAATCTTAATGAGATGTGCCCCAAATTGTCTAGATCAATGCCCATTAGAAATAGATGCCCTCTGGTAGAACTATTCCATTAAAGTGAACATACTTTGAATAGGTCGAATGCATACACTAGCAATGCATCAATCACGATGATTCCATTGTTTCTACTTGATGTGGTGTTCCAATTATTGTTACTAACCAAATGGAACCCATTCTTGCATGGTGATCCCAATTATCCGATTATCCATTCTTTTGTGTTCAACTGCGGATCGTTCAAATCGTTACGTGGTACCTAGACTCAGCCGTTCCAAGCATATATTTGGAGACCGGTCGCGACTCATGAACTTCGTGAGTAAATTCATCGGGACATTTAGATTCGGAGCGACCATTTTGGAGAAATTATGGGTTATGGAGACTATGTTGTTGGCAAAAGTGTAATCTCCAGGGTATATTGTGTTGAAGGTCTTGGTCATAACTTATTTTACTTTGCTCAATTACGTGATTCCGATCTAGAAGTGGCTTTTAAAAACATACTTGTTTCATTAGAGAACTTGATGGTGTGGAACTGTTAAGAGGAACTCGTGGTTCAAATCTTTACACCATCTCTATCGAAGACATGATGAAGTCTTCTCCAATCGCTTGTTGTCAAAGGTATCGAAAACAAAATCATGGTTATGGCATCGTCGTCTCAATCACTTGAACTTGAACCATTAATAATCTTTCGAGAAAGGATCTTGTAAGAGGCTTACCCAGTTAAAGTATGAAAAGATCATCTTTGTTCAACATGCCAATTGGGAAAAGCAAGAAATATGGCCACAAACCCAAACCCACAAACTCGATAATGGAAGTTCTTCATACCCTTCATATGGATTTGTGCGGACCAATGAGAGTGCAAGCGATAAATGGGAAGAAATATATTTTAGTCGTTGTGGATGACTACTCTCGATTTACTTGGGTAAAGTTTTTTAGGACAAAGGATGAAACTCGGATGTCATCATCAAACTTATCAAGCGACAGGGTTCGACTCAACAATCTTGTTAGAATTGTTCGAGCAGACAATAGCACGAGTTTGTTAACAAAGACTTAAGTCAATTTTATGAAAGTGTTGGAATCGGTCATCAAAGAAGTGTTCCTCGAACTCCTCAATAGAGCGGTGTAGTTGAAAGGCGAAATCGATCTCTTGTGGAAGCCGCAAGAACAATGCTAATTTATTCAAAGGTTCTAATATTTCTTTGGGATGAAGCCATTGCCACGCTTACTACCCAAAATCGTTCCTTATACACACCTCTCATGAAAAACTCCATACGAACTTGTCCATAAACGAAAACTTCGATCTCTCCTACCTTCGTGTGTTCGGTGCTTTGTGCTATCCAACGAATGACGGTCAAGATTTATGTAAATTAAGAGCTAAGGCATACATTGTAGTTTTTGTAGGTTATGCATCAAAAAAGAAGGGTTACCGAATCTACAACAAAAGAACCCGAAATATCATGGAAACCATTCACGTTACGTTCGATGAGCTGACCGGTCAAATGGCTCCAGGACAACCCAGTTCTGGACCCGCATCACAACCTTCATCTAGTAGTCCCATCAGTTCTACTCTTGTACACGATTCTTCGCCATCAACTCCTTATGTACCTCTATCAGAAGATGATTTGAAGAAATTGTTTGATCCGGTGTTTGATGAACACTATGAGCCAATTGCTAATGATCATCAATTCCATCAGCAGTGCTTCTATCCCCGTCAATGAAGTTAATCCTTGGTTTCTATGTCATTAAGTCAAGAAGCGCTGCTTTGATCACTCTGTCTCATCAACAAATCATCAATCATCGAGTGTACATCATGGAATTGTGTCTGCACCTTTGATGGAATAATCCCTTTCCTACTCCACGAAGGTGCCCCTTTGAAAACATATTTTCTCCGAATCATCATCGAACCATCTTCATCGGGAGAAATCGATCTGCTACTTGGTTCCTTAACAACAACCACACGAACACCTTAGAAAATGGACACATGATCATCCATTGGATAACATCATTGGAAATCCTCTTGTCCAAGATCCACTGCAAACAACTTGCAAGCGATGCCTTATGGTGCTTCTTCAACTCCGTACTATCAAGGTCGAACCAAAAGATATTAAGACGCAATGAATGAAGGCAATGGTTCAATGCCATGCAAGAAGAAATTCATGAGTTTGATCAACTAGATGTATGGGAATTAGTACACGCTCTTGATCGTATATGATCATTGCTCTAAAGTAGATCTTCAAAGTAAAACTTGATGAGCATGGTGATGTATTAAAGAACAAGGCTCGATTAGTTGCAAAAGGATACCGTCAAGAGGAGGGTATTGACTTTGAAGAATCATTTGCTCCAGTTGCTCGTGTCGAGGCAATCGAGAATCTTCTTGGCAAATGCTACAAGTAAGAACATGATAGTCTATCGGATGGATGTAAAGACGGCTTTTCTTAACGGAGATCTTAAAGAAGTCGTATCGTCGGTAACACGAAGGTTTTGTGAATCTGAGCATCCTACTCATGTCTATCGCTTGAAGAAGGCTCTTTATGGTTTGAAGCAAGCTCGAGGGCATGGTATGATCGCTATCAAAGTTTCTTCTATCTCTTGGATTGACAAAGGAGCGATTGATCGACATTGTTCACCGAAAGTTAGGAAAACATTTAATTCACATTCAAATTTATGTTGATGATATTATTTTTGCCTCGATGACCCCAATGATGTGACCATTTTCTAAGGAGATGGGCTCAAATTTCAAATGTCAATGATGGGACAAATGTCATTTTCTTAGGATTACAAATTTCACAAAGTCTCGGAGGCATTTTATTAATCAATCTAAATATGCAAATGAAATTTTAAAGAAATTTGGATTTGACACTTGTGACACCGTTGACACTCCCATGGTGGAGCGTACCAAACGGATGAGGACCACTCGGGGATTATGGTAGATCAAGCGAAATATCAAAGTATGATTGGATCACGATGTATCTCACGGTCGATAGACCTAATATTACATTATTTGTATGCATGTGTGCTAGATACCGGCTAAGCCTACCAAAAAGCACCTTGAGGCGGTTAAATGGGTCTTCGGTATCTCCAGGAACCATCAACATGGGACTTTGGTACCCGAAGGACACCGGTATGTCACTAACGACCTATGGAGATCTTGACCATGCGGGATGTCAAGATACACGTCGAAATGCGTGCGGAGGTGCTCGAGTTTTTGGTTATAAGCTTGTGAGCTGGTCTTCAAAGAAACAAATGAGTACTTCTATATCCTCTGATGAATACATAGCCATGTCATCTTGTTGTGCTTAAATCCTATGGATGAGATCCCATTATCGACTATGGCTTTGAATTCAACAAAATCCCTACAGTATTGCGATAACAAAGTGCCATTGCTCTCTCTTGCAACAATGTTCAACATTCAAGAGCAAAGCACATCGACATTCGACATCATTTCATTCGGGAACAAGTGGAAAAGGTGTGGTAGAACTCTATTTTGTGAGGTCTGAACACCATTTAGCGTTTATCTTCACCAAAGCTCTTCCTAGAGAACGTTTGAGTTTATCCTCCCACGACTTGGTCTAAAGAGCCTACAACAGAAACACTCGAGCGTCTTCAAGAGGAAGACGATGAGTAAATGTTTTTTTCTTCATCTATCTCTTGTATATACTTATTCAAAATCAAAATACAAAATTTTAAAACCCACAAAAGAAAATAGAAAAATATAAAATTTTCAAAATCCATAAAATTAGAAAATCTTGAAAAATCCCAAAAATATTGTTATTTTATCATATTTTCTTTATTCGATATCATCTACGGACTTTGTGTTAACATTCAAAGAATGTCACGGGTTTTTAGATGTTCTTGAATGTACATAAATTGTTTAAAAAAATGAGATGGAGAAAAATGGTGGTTTATTGTCATTTCGAGGCGATAACCCGTATTAAAAGTAAAGAAACGAGCCATGCTTTATCTTATTTTCAAATCTCATGCTCGATTCTTAAAACAAATGTTTGTCACCAAAAGACAAATGTTTTCTTTCCAAATATTTTTCCGTCTAATGATTCTTGAAAATATTTGTATCTAATGAAAACAAAATTGCTTTGAAAATACCTCGTACTCTATTTTTGAAAATCATCCGCCTTATCTTTGTCAAACTCTCTTACACTCAATCAACAACTCATGTCATTGATTGAGGGGAGAATAATTTCAATTCAATCAAAAGGTTATTTTCAAACAATTGCACGTAAAAGAGCAAGGTCTATTTTTGGAAAATAAAAAAGAACAATGTTTTATTCAATTGAGACAAGACCTTGGCGACTATTATGTTTTCTTTAGATAATCAAAGCATGTTTAATCCGTGGAGTTTAAAGTCTCAAATCTAATCCTTATCAGTTAAAATGTCTTTCAAACGCAAGTCACTATTCTCCTCAAAAGCTCTCAAAAATTTAATTTAAATCAATAGAGATCACAACTCTCAAAGGATTTGAAAATTGTGATCGGGGGGAGAATTTGTGATTTAAATTGGATTTAAACTGAGAATTCGATAATTGGTTTTATAAGTGTTTAGCAAACTCTCCTCTATTCATGTGCCAAACGATTTCAAATTTTCCATGCACATGTTAAGGGGAGCATCTATTTTAACCAAAAAGTTGAAACGTGATTAATTTGTTCCAAAGTGCGGGTTTTCCTAATATGTGCAAAACTCTTTCAAATCTCAATGCACATATTGAGGGGGAGCAATGTTTTTGAAAACCACATCCTTTCCTAAAATATTCTTAACAAAGTATGAAAACTACTAATCTTGATCGGGAAAGTGATGTTGATATCTTTTAGAAATTGTTGATCAAAGAATCGAATCTTTTGTTCTTTTAATCTGAGGTTTTCAAGTCCTCTTGCCTTCATGTGCCAAAATGATTTAAAAAATTATGTTGCACATGTTGAGGGGGAGCTGTTTCTAAAATATCAAAAACGATTCAGGTACAAAATGCTTTGATTATATATCACAAGTACCTGGATTGTTTTTCAAATGGTTTCAATTGGTTCCAATGGTTGATGAAAAATACCAAAAGACCGATCCAATTTACTTTATGTATGGTGATATAAGGATGGTTAGGTTAGGTATTCGTTCCACGATCCCGCCAGATCCGGAGGATCTACCGAGACAATCCACTAGATAGTGTAGAGTCCTTAGGTATGATGAAAAATGAGAAAAGTGAGATATGGGAAGAGTGCGGATGAGATAGAGCTAGAGCTGGAATAAACCCAACAAGGTTCTAGTAATGAAGTCTCGGTAAGCTTCGAAGGGTTGAAGAATGAAAAAGAAATAAATGAGAAAGGGTGAAAACAAATAGCCCTCCATTATTTTCAACCTTAGAGTGAAACCGTTCAATTCATATACTCTTGGTCACATTACGAGGTAACACGGTATTGAAGACAAGGCGTCATAGACCCGATGGCCCGCACTACAACTTCCCAAGCTACTCAAGTTCCTCTTAAAGGACTTGTTTCATTCTCACAGGAACCTACATTATCTATCGACTTTCTCTTAGAGATGGTTGATATTAAAGAAGAGACCTCTCCCTAGTCTCGGCATAGGAACCAAATGTGCACAATTGATTCTAGAGCCACGAGATCACCAAAAATCTCATTAAGGACACATTTAATGAAGACTCTCTGTTTCACACAATGTGGAAAGAGAATATATTTTAAGAGTCCTCGCATTATCCTTGTGGTATTGCGAAACATCCGAGTGATATACATACATATTCACAATAAAGATGGAAAGCCTTCTAGAGCCAACATCAAACAAGCTCTTGGTAGGTGGCATGTGAGATCTATCAATAGATCAACCATGTGACAACTGAGCAGAAACAATGGGCGATTCATAATTATGAATCAATCACGGTTCGAGTTATGGATTGGCGGATACCTTTGAAAACCGGTCACGTGCTTAAAACTCTTTCTCTAGCACATCGATCGAGTATTAATATTTCAAAAATAAAAGGTGTTTATGATTGATAATTGATTTTCTTTAAAACCTTCGTTGTATTGCAAAAACACTTTATTTTGAAGCGATGCGATTGTTTTCAAATCTCTTTTCATAAATCGGTGAATCTCAAACTCATTTGGTTCACTCACTCCGTGTTGTCTTCTTTGATACGTTCGGTTTGAGAACACTAGAGCATTGCGAAACCACATCAAGGAGATTCTTGAATTATATCGATCACAGGCGGTACTTGTCTTGATCAGCGAGGAACCATGGTGATGTACCTTAATTCGACGAAAGTGATCAAAGACACTTTTCGTGCGTTATTGCTAATGTTGTATGCGGTACAGGCGTTTGCGGTGATCGAATGGAGAGGTCAATCCATAGCCGCATGCTGCACAATGCATTCACATTTAGAAATCATGATCAAAGCATCAACAACTCGATATTTTCCTCCATGCTTGCTTTCTGTGCTTGCAGTATCATGAATCAACTAAAGCTTCATACTCGATAAGAAGAAATCATGATCGAGAATATGAGCATGTCGGTCCTTTGTCACAACATCACATAATGTCAACACCATAATGGAAGAGTCAAAGATTTATGCAGGTGATGATCTCAAAGTGGCTCAAAACTCATCATCACGTGGATCGGTTAAAGACCTCCACTTGAATTATTCAAACATGGATAACATGAAGAATCAAAGACTACGAGCTACTGAGCAAAGAACTTAATCAAGAATCCAAGAACAATCTAATGTAATATCTATTTGTATTCATTGTAAATTGAGGTGACCTCCATAGGGGAGATTGTTAGGAATTAGAAAATTCGGTCATTAAAGTGTCGGTCACCTCAGTATATGTATTCTTTAGAAAGCTCGTAGTAGTAGTCAAGTTATGTTAATAAGTAGTTAGTTAAGCAACACCGTGGAGGACGGACGGTCTTTACCCATGTATGCACGATCCAGCCCGTAGGTGGCGTTTATTGTAAAACACTATAAATACCCTACCTCCCAAGGTAGGGGTTGGAGCTCAATACTATTTTCTTTGTTTCACATAGTTCCCAACTCTCTTCCTTTCTCTCTAGAACTTTCTCTCTCTAAAACATAGTATCGCCTCATGTGATTATGGTTTAATGTGTTTGTGAAATCCTATATCTTAC